>APFE031218684.1:178606-207254 GCA_000404065.3 Pinus taeda
CTCACCCTGCTCAACTGCTTGCCTGCATATTGGTACTCACCCTGCTCAACTGCTTGCCTGCATACAGTACGCACCCTGCTTAACTGCTAGCCTGCGTACGTACGCACTCTGCTCAACTGCTAGCCTGCGTACCCCGCTCTGAGTCCACTGAACTGCCTGTGGTCATCCACACCTGAAACCCTTCTGCACCTGCGTACCAGCGCACTTGAAACCCTTCTGTGCCTGCGTATCGGCGCACCTGAAACCGTTCTGTGACTGCGTACCGACGCACCTGAAACCCTTCTGTGCCTGCGTACCGGCGCACCTGAAACCCTTCTGTGCCTGCGTACCGGCGCACCTGAAACCCTTCGCTCCTGCGTATGTACGCACTTTTTGCTCACTGTACCTGCGTACCTTTGGGAATAGATGATTTTAAGACTTCAGAAAGAACCCAGACAGTTAGATCTATAGATCTGAACATGCGCTGAAGAGATCTTAGTCCATCATTAGATTCACCTTATTTAGATCTAGACTAGATCTAACCCTCCTAAGATATTCAACCAAAAACATGCTTAAGCCAAATGATCTCCTTTGCTTTATATAGGCAAGCTCTTCCTCAAATCAAGGATCATGGGGCTCAATAATAATAATAAAATAAACAATACCACAGGCCAAAACTATGATAACACAATACCGTTGGCTAAATACCATGAGAAACCCCACATGTGGGCGCTTAACTGCCTTGAAGTGTGTGCACTGGGGTACGCACCCCATGAATGGGTAACCCGCGTATTTGGACGCGGTCCCTGCACAGTATACCTGCGGATACGCACCTCCTGAACTGTTCTCCTGCGTACTTCTTTATTTTTATCAAAATGAGAGCCATGCCATGGGTGTTGCCATCAAGTACAACATCTGAAACATATAATCATACCAGAACCATAATGCCAACACCTTGTATTTTGGAAACCATGGTATTGGGTCCATGGTAATGTAACGATGTAATGCCTCAATGTAATAATATATATAGGGATGAATAATAAAGAAGGAAGGCATCATGACTAATTGGATCTAGATCTATGTTTATGGTTGTATTTTTGAGATTTGTACTTCAGAGAAAGGGGCAAGGCTCTGCGGCTGAGTGCGCGGAGGCATGGGTCTGCAGCTTAGTGCGTCGATCGTCTGCACTTTAGTGCACAGACAATCTTCAGCTATGTGCGAAGGTGAAGAATTGCTTGTTGTACCAAATTATCTATTATAAGAAATAGTTCTTGTGGAAGTAGTCCCACATTGGGATGAACCACGTTAAAATCTATGTCTTCATGTGTTGATTTTCTTATTATCTACACTTTATTTCAAGTACTGTGAAGCTTTATGGATGTTTGTGATATGTTTAAGTGATGAATGTAATTCTGCGAAGTAATATATAAATGTGAATTAGTTTATGAATGTGAAGTAGTTTATAAGTATTAAATCAGAAGAAAATACAAAATTTCCACATCGAATCATCCCTTAAGGTTGCATAAACTTGGTTCTGCAACCTCCCATAGTCACTTCATGTGAGACTGTGACTTGCTTGAAGGTCATTGCCAAAAGGGCCAGTCGTTGAGGGTTTTTTTGGTGTGCAGTAAATAATCAAACCTGGGTCATCCCATCCTAAGCCAACAAATGGTTCCTTTGTGCGGACCATGATCTGTTTGAGGGATATGTTTATGTGGTATGCGACGAAGAAAGAAATTCAAGATTGTGTAGAACAGAAGGAACGAGAATTTGCAGAACAAGAAAATAAAAACCCTCGTCTATCAACTGAAATGTGGTTGGAGAAGTATATTTTTGAAGATCAATACAAAATATTCTTCAGTTCATTTCATGTTGAGTTGTATGAGTGGATATCAAGGTTGACCAAGAGAATTTTTTTTTTTAAAGAAGACGAACCTAAGGAGTGGACTCCTGAACTGATACAGTGACTCAAGAACACCGAAAATAGGATCTCAAGAGTTGTTGATTTCTGGATTAATAACATCTTGGGAGGATTCATTACTGAGTTCGTGGTAGACTCGATTGTGTCCTATAGTGAAGTAGAACAATTTTTTTTTAAAGGACTGCAAGGTAAGTTCTTGAGATCTCTAAACCTTTAGTTTAAGATGCTTTTGTGCGAAAAGGGAAATTTACGAATGCAGTCATATTATTAGTTACTTATGTTCGGTAGAAGTTCTGAAGAAGAAACTGGAACAACGGGAAGTGGAAAAAATATAGAATAGGCACTAGAAAAAGATCTTGTGGACAAGATCCAAAGACTTTTATAGAAACTGAATATAGCCCTATTTTAAGTGAGTCTAAAAGTGAAAGAAACCACCCTGAGAGCCCTGAAGTAACTCTGCAGTATTCAGCCTTCCAACCTAAAATTTTTTCAAAGCCATAATCAAGTAGTAATCAAGGCGCTTTTGATTTTCCCCACCCCCTATCCCTCCCACCCCCTACCCCCATCCCCTCCCTTAGGAATCCCCCTCCCCCTCCAAGAAGAAATATGGATGATGATATTAAGCTACCTATCTTTAAAGGGACTGGATCAGAGGATCCATAATAGTTCTGGTTCTTATGTGAAGAAGTATGGGCAGCGAAGCAGGTCCATGACCAAAATAAGAAGAAATCTCACTTGTCATGAAATTTTGAGATAGAGTGCTAACATGGTACATGAAGTATTCGAGCAATCAGATCAGATCATTTGCATATATTAAAACAACGCAAGTAAAATAATTTAAGAAGACGAAGTCTAAGTTGCAGTGCATCATAGAGCCAAAAGAAATCAAAGAAAAGCCTACTAAGTATGTTTGGTAATTTGATTAGAGATTAAAAGTATTATTGGATCAGGTGAGATTCGAAATAGCTCTGCAGCAACATAAAAAATGGTTTATATTTGTGTTGCTTCCATATATAAGATTTCCTTTGTCGCAACAACAGATAGAATCTCAAGCTGAAGCTTTAGAACTTGCGATGAAATTATAATCTTCACCTATAGGAGATACCAATGCAGGTATGCAAAAAATCTAGAATCATTTGACAAATTTGACTCTACATATACAAGATATGAAGAAAAGTAAGGAATTTAGAGAAGACGAGTGGTGTACAAAGTGTAAAGCATAAGGCCATTCTAAAGAAAAATGCCCTCTCTTCAAAAACTACATGGGTAGTGGAACACTGAAACATTTGAATCCTGGATCCAGCTTATGGTGCAAGATATATAAAACTAGAGGCAAACATCGAGCAAAAGATTGTTATTTGTTAATAAAATATGTGCAGACCCCCAAGAACCTGTATTGCAAGTTCTGCAAATCAGTGGGACATGATGAAAACAATTGTCGAGCTTATGAACTAATGATTGAGCGAAGTGTTTATGCCTATAGAATGCAAGTTGAAGAACATGGCAAGGAAGGAAGTGGAGAACACGGTGGTCTAGGTGGTTATTAGGGAGAGGTCGAGGTGGCGGAGCTCGTTGAGGTCGTGGACAAATTATTTGCTACAACTGCGGATAGGAAGTTCACTTTGCAAGAGATTGTTAGAATCCTACTACGACATGTAAGTATTGCAAACCATTTGAGCATGTAATTGAGGAGTGTCCAGTAATTATGGAAAAAATGCAAGAAACAAAAATCAACAACCGACACAAAACATTCAGATGATGACTGCAGAATCAAGGACCGATGAACCTTGCATTAATATTGTAACAAGGAGTGGACTTGCGACTGGAAATGATAAAGCAGATGGAAAGAAGGAATATGAAGTTACATGGGTTAGAAAGACTACTGAAAAAGATCTTGTGTTTCATATTCAAAAGGAAAAATAAGTCTTTGTGGAAGCGAAGCAAAGCTTTGTGGATGCACAAGTTTCGACATCTAGCGCGCAGCAAAATCAGAAGAATAGTGGTGGTGTATCATCTTTGACACAAGGCCAAGCTATGACAATATAGGAACAAGATGCAGCATGTAATATTGATACTTAAAATATTTTCTTCAAACTTGTATGAAATTGTTGCGAGATCAAAGAGCCATCGAAGGAATTCAAGCATTGATAAATTATTGCACATCTAAAGAAGTACCACAGAATGAGATGCGTGAAGTTAACAATTTACATAGACAGAAGAGAACTAGAAAGGATTTGGGATCTGAAGTTAATGTCCTCACAAAGAAACGTTGTGAAGGAAAATACCCTCTGCAGACAGAGGTGATCCCTCTAGCCCAATGAGTGGGTCTAGCAACAAACTCAACAAACTAACATACACTTTCCTATTTTACGTTTGACAAGTGCAGGAGGAATGAGAAACATACCTCTTTCTGATGCTAATCACTTGATCCTTAGAGGAGGCTTTGAATCTTTCTCTCCAGGCCTCACTCCTTAGTTGTTCTTCATGTCTGGAAACCTGCAAGGAAGATCAAAGTACTATGAAAAATAAGAGATCATATATGGCATACATCAAACATAAACTATTTAATAGGTCAAGGAACATTAAGCTAATAACATAAACATTTACACAATTATGGAAAGTGAACATAATATGTATATATTAAGAAACTTAAAAGGGAAGCATACAACCTATTCCTCAATGTTGGAGACCTCCTTTTGGTGGAGGTCCAAGTTCAAGCAAAGACTCTTCAAGCACTCCTTCTCCAAGCTATAATGGGTAGCATGTAAGCATAATATTAGCATAGGGATGCAACAATCAATGACCAACCATTTCGGGATGGAAGGGAGTGAATTTATAAGAAGGGAGAGGGATTTATGGATCCACAAAAGAGGGAGGAAGGTCCACATCTCTAGGGGAAAGCCCATGATGATAAGAGCAAGAGGCCCAGATGTGATATCTCGACCATATCAACAACAACCAATATTCAGCTCGTTGTTCCCGAAGTTTCTAGTGAGCAAAGCTTCTCCTCCATTTTGGGAAAACCTGCCAGAAGAGGTTTAGCGCAGGTTTTCCTATGAAAACTCGTGCTCGCAGCACGAGTGTATGACTGAGAAACCTGCCATCATCACGGGCAGGCAGTGGAGCAAAACTCACTGATGCCAAAAATTAGGTTTTCAAGCAACCTTCTCCAAAATGGATTTAGGGCAGTTTTCCTTTGATTCTTCAGGAAGGTTTTGATCTATATATCATGATGGATATGTTGCACAGTATTCAATATTTTAGCACTACATGATATGGTATGGGAAGTGAACAGGAGATATGAAAAAATACTGTGTAACAGATGCCCCCTAAAGCATGAAGGTAGAACATGGAGTGATGGTTGAGATGCTTTACAGGTTAGTTCTAGGATGATAACAACATCATTAGGAGACCTGCAAATCAAGCATATACATATATGTATACATATCTGACATCTCTGATGATCATGCCTAACAATATAGGAATAGGCATCTAATGAATCTGAGGTATAGACGCAACCATCAGTATAAAAGGGATCATGTGCAAAGATCCTCGGTATGGTCACAACCATCCAAATAGAAAGGATCATGAATATGGACCCACAGTATGGTTGCAACCATATGTCCAGAGGAAACGTGTGTAAAATCATGAATGACTCATAAATCCATGCAACTTGGACTTTATTACAAAAAAATATAGGGTCTTGCGCTCCTCTCGACCCAATAAATGTACGAATTCTAACATGTGAATAGATGTGTCAAAGTCGAATATGATAGAAAAAACCACCTGATTACTGATCAATGATGTAAACCATTAACAGACATGAGAGAAACTGCCTATGATGACAATGACTCTCAAGGTACAATCAGCACAATCCACAAATGTGAAAAATCAAGCTCAAGTCGAAAGCCCACGGAATCATCCAATCGAAGGTCAATGATGTAAAGTTGTCGTTGAATGTGAAGAAATTTCCATTGAGGTATGCAATCTCTAAGGTACTGGAAGGGAGTTTCTAGATAATCTTCCCAGATGATGAGTTGAAGTCGACAAGAAGTGATCCATCAAAGGAGGACCATAATGAATCCCACATCATCGACACGAAACAAAATGATGTATTAGAGTAGATAAGTGTGATCTAGGACTATGGAAGAAAGTTTGATAGTGTATAGGTGGTAAAGAACTACAGATAGGACTTCTCTTGAACATATTGGTGACACGACTCTAGAGTTTGGAAGCATTTGACTCAACATAGGATCAGAGGTCATGATGACGAAATGGTATGATCATATGAGAGGAAAAATGGATTACCCAAACCCAGGAAGGAAAGTGACCAAGTGAGGATGTCCCAAACCCGACACGAGTAACAAATAAGTGTCATATTCAAGAGCGATATGTTGCCTTTACAAAATACAAGAGATGAACGCTTTCACTTTTTCCCCTCCATTTCTGGCGAGTACCCCATATATTTTATATCACAATCTTGAAGGGGATAGCATCTGATTTCCATATAAGTTCACCCTTCGAATGAATCCATCCTAGTAAGTTTTAAGAGACCTAGGAAGGAGGAACTCGGCCTCGTCATGGTGACAAGTCCTGCGTCATTTAAGTTTTACAAGTTCGACGGACGTGAAACTCGAAATCTTTTTCATGTTTAGAGAGTTTGAAAAATAAGTGAAAAAGAAAATTCCAAAGGTCCCTTTTCGTAAATCATCTCTTGAACCCGAAAAGGTAGAAAACAATATCCAAGAGAACCTCTTAGCCATGTTCGACTAAGGTATTCCTTTTTCATACAATAGTCTATCTCAGTCCAAAAAAGGGTTAAACTTATACTGAGTAGACATCATTTCATTTACTTTTACAAGTTCGAAATGACAAATACTCGATGGTATTTTCATTTTTTGAGAGTTAGAAAAGAGCTTAAAGATGACTCTAGTGGGTTTCTTTTTCGTTTATTTTTTACGAGTTAGAAAAAGTGATAAAATAAAACTCATTGAATCAGTCAAGAAATATCTCCATCACCAAGAACATATGACCTGTCGTTGCACAAGGAAACACACATTACCATTTTCAAGGAAAAATATTAAAAAATGAGTGAAATATGCCCTAATTTGGTAAAAATATTATTTAAAAACTATAAATAGGGAAAAAATTAAGTTATTTTTACCATTTTACCAATTTGCAATTATGAGAGCACTTTTACCTCATTTTACCTCGATTTTCAAGAAAGCAGCACGATCAATCCAAGACACCATTTTTCAAGCCACTTGTTACAGGTAAGAGATGTGTCCTTTCCCTTCATTTTGGTAGTCATTTGATTAGTTTTCATCCATTAGCTAGGCTACAAGGAAGACTTGGAAAAAAAATTACATCATGGGTGACCAGCGCAGGTTTCACCCATTAGACTCACACTGCTCACCATAAGATCAGTTAGGCACTTGCA
The DNA here is from genome assembly GCA_000404065.3 of Pinus taeda. NCBI lineage: Eukaryota > Viridiplantae > Streptophyta > Pinopsida > Pinales > Pinaceae > Pinus > Pinus taeda. The sequence continues at coordinate 185,947 of APFE031218684.1, forward strand.
CTGGCAGCACGAGAAAATTATTAAATAGACACACTGGCGCATAGGTAAAAAAATTGAAGTGAAATATTCCATGTAAAATATCTAATCTTGGATTTTATCTCCATGGATGCTCATGAAATGTTGGTTTGTTGATTTTTTGCAGGATAACCAATTGATAATGGTGATTGAATGGAAAAAGAGGGGCCATGAAGATGAAGACCATTAGGTTATGTAGGATGAAGACTGTATTGATGCCATATGAGCATCTGTATTTCTCAACTTCTTCATGATTCTTGGGATTAGAGCACAACCTGAGCTATTGCAACACTTAATCAGTTGGTGGGATGTAGATTGCCAACTATTCATGTTTGGGGATCAAGAGCTCGAAATAGAGGTTTCCGACATTTAATTTATTATTGGTTTGTCTAGAAAGGGACAACGAGTGCAGTTATTTGTATCACATACTGGGGGAGAGAGCATGGATATGTTCATTGTGAGGCATTGTCTGGGGGCCAAAAAGGGTAACAACAAGAAAATTGACATAAATACCATAACCAACCTCCCACTGCAAACAATCCTACACACTTTGGCCTGAATAGTTGGGGTGCAAGCATTGCATGAGGAATCAAAGTCTCATTTCAATTATGTGGTCGAGTGCCTAAGTCCCGCAACTTTTAATTGGTGTGAAGGTTTGTTGGTGTGCATGAAGCGGCAACTAACCAAGTGCAAGAGGCCTGGGAATCTGAAACAATTTTGTTTCAAATCTTTTTTGGTGATGTTCATCCTGGAATGTGTGCCATTGTTCTGCTATTAGTGGTTGGAAGTGGATCCACCAGCGCCCAAAGATCCACGATTACTCATATGGGGAGAGTTGATGTCGTGACATGGGAGCGGTCAATAGATGTCATTCCCTACAACATTTTTTGGATGGTTGCGTCAACAACTAGTCATGGTCGATGATTGGGTGTATGCAAGGATGGATTTCCAAGGAGATCCAAATCTTCCACTCCCTCCAGGGGCACAGTGGACCGATTGAGGTAAAAAATTATTTTTGTTTTTTATTTTTTAATTTATATATGTGTTCTGAGATTTGACTTATAATGTCATGCAGATGTTGGACCAGAGAGACCTCTAGGGGTTTCTCCAATAGCCAGGTGAGTGGCATGCCAGATTGAGGAGGCTCCTCCATATGTGGAGAGAGTAGATCCTATCGTCAAGGTAGAGCCCAACATGGAAGCTTTAACCAGGGGGATTCCTAAGTATGCCTCAATCGATGAGGTTTCATTACACTACCAGAGGCACACTATAGGGGTTTCTGCAAGATTGCGTCGATTGCTGGGCAAAGTCATAAGGGTTGTCTCGTGCTATGATGAGCACCATGTGGGCGAATAGACAACTTCTAGTTTACTTTTTGCACTATGTAGGCTTATAAAGCCATGTTTCTCAGAACACGATTTTTTGTATTTCTATGTAGCAAACTCTTTTTCAAACACTTAGTATATATATACATATACATGTTTTCCTGTTTACCATATCTGATATGTGATGTTTTATGATTTTCAAGTTTCGTAAATGTCTATCTAACACATAATTAACCAATGCACTTGTTGATGTGTTCATGCGTCTTGGAATGTGATGACAAGTAATAAAATCAAGTTCTCATTCCAATTAACAAACTCACAAATACATTCTCAAAATTTGGGGGTTTCTAACTGAATATTGTTCATTAATTTATATCACAATGAGTTGTGAATCAAGTTTCACGATTAACTCTCTAATTCCAAGAGCAATAGCTTCTGACAAAAGTTCTATGACCGTACTATATTCGACAATGTTATTAGTTGTCTGACCTAAACATATACCTTGTAAATTCACTAACTCACCATTAGGGTCATAGATTTCCCATGCAACGGAAGATATATTCCATGTACTATGACAAGCACCATCAGCAAAACTGACGTAATGGTTGGATGACATCTGCAAACCAAGTAGAGCATGACGTAAGGAGAGGAAAAGGTTTGCAAAATAAAAATAACACACCTAAACCATACTGCACAATAATGAAAACACACTAGTGTACATAAGTGTTTACATAGAAAATACGTAAAAATTTTCAGATGGAGCCCATTTTTGGACTTAGGTAATCGATCAATAGAGAATAAAAATGAAGTTTCACTATTGGCATGTTGTGTAAGCATCGACTCGGTCAAATAGTGGAATAATACACATAAAAGACAATGCCCCCATACCCCTTCAGGCGAGTGAGGGTTGCGAATCATATGATAAATACCCCATTGCGATAATGGGTCAATGGTAAAGATTCAGTGAGAAGATATGATAAAAGAAGGAAAACAAATCTTAAGCTCATGGCGAGAAAAAGATGCCCCTAGTTGAAATATTTTGACAATTTCAGGTTGGACCGAAATGTCAATGAGAAAAGTAGTAGTGATTTTCACCATGTTTCCCTCAGACAAGACTTCACGCACCAAAAATGGTGTTTGAAGTGGATGTGTGAGTGTATGGGAAACAAAGGTATCTAGAGACGATGTAATCTCTCCAATACTTGGGAGAAACGAGTAATGATGATGAGCATCATTCCATGGACCTTCCTTAAGAGACATAACCTCGGTGATACTCTCGTCAGTGGGAAATGTCTCGTTCAAGGGATCTGGAGAATCCTACGAACCAAGCCAATGGGACTGTGAATACATGTCTAGATGCATATTAAGAGTAGTATGACTTTCGAAAGCAGTCATTGAAGCCAAACAACAACCTGATAAGCTTGTTTTGCTGGGTTGAGCAGCATAACATCGCTGAAAGAATCAACCTGATCGAGAGAAGGAACGATCCAAGGATCATAAAAAGTAGAGATCATGTTTACAGAAGCAACATGAGGAGGTGGGAGGGAAAAATTTCCCATAAGAGTAGAGTCTTTAAAAGGACCCACCCCAAAGTTCTCGTAAGGAATGTTGGTATTTCCGACATATGGCATGTTTCCATTCAAATAACTGGAAGAGAAAAAGGCTAATTGATCAATGGTGACTATTTTCCCTTCATGAGGAAAACGGAGCACACAGAACAAAGAAGAAACCACATGAAATATAGCATGAGTCCAACTTCATCCAAGTACAATTATAATTCAAATTCTCATTAATGAATTCTACTTCTAATTCAACAATTTTCCATTCCAACGTGATGGGAAAACTTGTGAGAATACTTTAAGGACGATATTGTTTGCCATCAAAGGCTTCTAAGGTGTTCGAAGACTGGTTGAGAGGCAAAGAGCCTATAGATTTATAGCATGAAATAAACATGTTGCAGGAGGAAGCACCCTCATTAATCACAATCTGATGAATTGTCTTCCCTTTTATAATGAATTTGATAAAAAATGAAAGTTGATGGGGAAGCCGAGGAACATGATTTTCCAGGTCAAAACTAATCAAATTTGAATCTGTAGGGTCAATTCCTTGTATAGCAAATAGTAATGCTTTTCACTGCGTTGGATAAATTTGGAGAACTTCCAAGGAAGACATCACAGAAGGCACTCGAGATAAATCTTCGACAATATTGTAATGTTGGGCAGCTCGCGCATTCGAATTGTAATATGATTTCTGAAGGACACCTTTGGGAGGCAGTCAGATAACAGAGTCATTACTAGGTCTTTCAATATGAAGAGGACCAGAAATGTGCAGAGTAGAAGTAGAAGGTGTATCAGTAACTTCTTTCTCCACAGTATTTTTTTGAGGAGTTTGATAGTCTTTTGACTAGGTGGCAACATAAATAGGCATTGTTCCACTCATGTAAACCTGAGAACCCGAAGATGTGGAAGATTGCAGTTGTTCTACAAATTTGGTTTGCTATGATGGGAAAGGTCTCTTTCAATACAATTGGTGTCCCTTGAGTTCCTTTTAACAAGAAACTAACTTCCACACGACGGGGACAATCCTTCTTATAATGATCTTCCTCACAGATGATACAAGGATATTTGGGCTTATGTTTAGATGCATCATCAGCAGATGACTTCGGTGGATCATGTTTTGGGGTATCAAATTTTTCTTTTTCTTTACCCTTATTTTTACCTTTAGATGCTTTGTCTTCCATGGTAGACTGGACGACCTTAACCTCACACATTTTACCAAGATGTGGAGAGTGATTCGAAGGAGGATTGTATGCAGAATTTGAGACAGATTTTTCCTTCGAAGAAGATTTACTGGAAGTTTGAGTAATTGATCCAATAATACCATCGACGGGTGGTACATCCAAAGGTTTAGAAGATCTTGGATCTGTAGATGGTCTTAGAGCATTAGACAAGAGATCATATAACATGCCATATTGAGAATACACCAAATCTAAATATTGGGCAGGGCAATGGCTTGATCTTTAGTTACACAACCTCCCATAGCTATGTTTGCAGTAGTTTTGTTGACAACTAATTTGGTAAAACATTCAGTTAACAACTCATCAAGTATATCAAACTTGATAAGGTGACATCGACGTCTCCATTCATGGATATGATCATAGATATGGATAGCAATATTCTGTTTCAAAGACGTAAGGAGATGGGTACCGGTTTCATAGTGAACCAATAACTAGAAGTGAGTAAGGAAGGCCATTTCCAAATAATTGAAGTCTTGCTAAGCACCTCGAGGCAACTCGACGTACCATTTCATCGCAGGACCCGTAAGGGTGCATTGAATAAGACGTAGACGCACAGAGTTATCAACCCAGGAATTAGATGAACACCATAAATGGTAAGTCATAACATGGGCTTGCGGGTATTCTCCTAATTTCCCTTCGAATTTCAAACAATCGCCAAGAATATTAGTAGGAACCGGAGGCCAATAGGGCGAATGAATTATTGGATCGTTAGTGATTTTTGACACATCCAGTAGTTCCAACGTTGCTAGAAATGGAAATTGCGGGTTCAAAGGCATGGGAGGCCTTTAATAAGGCCCAACTTGTGGATTCCATCCTTGTTGGTATGGGTTCTACCCCCAAAGTGGTGGATTTTAACCATAAGGAGCTTGATATTTCCCCCACTTAGGGGTATTCTAACCAGATAAAGGTGGATTTTGTCCCCACAAAGGTGGGTTTTAACCAGGGTAATGTTGATATTGACCTACCATTGGCCGTTGAGAAACATAAGGTGGATAAAAAAGTTGTGAGGCATATGGATTATAAGGTTGTTGTTGCAACTATTGACCTTGGTGGTAAAATTGTTGGCCTTGCTGCTACAGGGGTTGACCTTGTGGATGCAAGTGGCTGACCTTGTTGATATAAGGGTTTTTTGTTGTTGCTGCAAGGGCTATCCTTACCACTACAATGGTTGTTGGTAAGGCCCTTGTTGCACATAAGGTCCTTGTTGTACAAAAGGTTTTTGTTGTACATAAGCCTATTGTTGTTGAAAAGTTCCTTGTGGAATTTGTTGAGTTCCAAGTTGGTACTGATACATTCCAGCTTGAATTTGACCAGATGCCCCAAATGAGGGATTTGAACCAGACTGCATTTGGGGACATGCCTGTTGAGTAAAGGGTGGATTTTGAGGTTGTTGAGAGGAGGATATGGTTGTTGGTAGGAAATATGAGCCAAAAGAGGTTGTTGATACGGGATCTGGCCTGATCCAAATGGAATTGATGATCCACCAGGATAAGGTATACTGCCAACATTTTTACTAACTCTGGTAGCATTAGTTTGAGGTTCACTAATATAAGATCCACACGAAAAAGGAGGTACATAAGGTGGAGGTGGTTGTTGCCCCCAATGTGGTGGGATATGTGGTGCACATATTTTCCACTTAATGGAGGACCTCAGGGACTTATAGTGACATTAATTTCCCCGACCGTGATTGTCGGTTGTACAAGAATTGACGAAACTGTAGTCGGTACAGGAATTTAAGAGGCCATGTTTGAATCAAATGGACCAGAAGTAGGCATGGCGCTCAATGACTGAATGGGATTGTGATAAAGTGAAGACGCAGTTGGAGTACCTGAAACTAATTGAGCCAAAGATGTATAACCAGCTAGAAACAAAGGCTCACTGCTTTTAGGGGGTGGTGGAGGTGAAACACTTCCCACATATGGATAACCTTTAGGTGGAAAGTCATATTCAGAATCATTTTCAAAAGCAGGAGTATGAGTAGCTAAGACTTCTGGACGACCTTGAGAAGAGGCTAGAAAATCACCTTCTGAAGCCATGGAAGGAAACAGTTGGCGAGGAGGAATCCAAGATATTCGCAGAGATAACTCCAAAGGTATACCAGGATTATCATATGGAATATGAGGTTGTTGAGGAGATATAACCAATGGATCAAAAACCAGATTTGGAGGGAATAAAAAAAGCCTTTGTGGACTCTCAGGGATTTCTGGTTTAGATTCTTGAGATGATGATGAGTCTCGAGGTGGAGGACGAGAAGGAAGGGGTTGGATACTCAGGACAATTCCAAGTTCAAGACCTTGGGCTTCAAGTGACTATGAAAACTCAGGATGAACTCCTTGTGATGACCCTTCAATGTCAAATGATGAAGGGAAATGTAAGGTGAACCCTGTGGTTCAACCACGATAACCTTTTCTCAAAAACAATAAGGGGTGGTTGATTTGAGCATATAATTAAAATTTATTATTAATCATGAAATATGAGGCCAAGTATAACTACATAGGTAAGTCATGTTATTGTGGGAAGTTAAATTTTAGAACTTGAAAACAAGAAATAAATCAAGAAGGGTGTACTAGGGAAGAGGGTTTACCAAGTACCTGTGAACCGTTATATACACTTTAGCCAAAACCAAGGACTTAACATACAATGACTGATCTCCCCGAATGTTGTGTTTGGCGTATCACGTATAAAAGGCGGTTGACTTGATTACCTATGGCTAAAGGATAGCAACCTAGTGGGGTCTCCAAAAATATACTCGATGGTACGGGGAGCACAAGTCTGTGTTAGCACTGTCTAATACATAACCATTTGGTGAGAGCGTTTTGATATAATTTCCATACTAGAGTGCCTCTGATATACCCTAGAGTACTGGAGAACCTCTGATATACTTCCATACTGGAATGAGATTTCACCCCCGGGATACAATGCAGGATTTTAACAACAACTGCTAAGTTTATAGATTCCAGAATACGTCTCTAGCCTAGACCTCTAAATTTTTTCATTAAGTTCCAAATGCTTCTTAGGTTAATTCAATAAATTTTAAATTTTTTCTTGAATTAGGTTTCAATTTTGGGCTCAAACAATGTCACCTTAATCCTAGAATGCAACTATATGAGAAAAAGGAAACCTTTCTTTTCAATGAATTTTCTACTAACGAGGGAAGAGAGTTCAAGCAATTAATGCATCAAACAATATGATTCCACTAATGTTTCAAAATGCAAAATGAAAAAGAAAAACTAAACTTCACTTTCACAAATGAATATGAAATCTATTGAAAGCAAAAATGACATTCACTTCAATAAGATTCACTTTACATATATGATGTTCTCTTTGATTTTTAGATGTTTACATGCAACTAAGCTTCAACAAAAGCAAAAACAAAGATGTTGATTCAAAATTCTCCTAATGCAAACAAGGCATTAATCAAAATAACACCAAATTCAAAGGCACTCAATGAAAACGTCTTTCACTTGCTCTTTCAAATAGATAAGAAAATATACTCATTTCAGTTTGAAAACCAAACAATGTAATCTATGTTTGATAAATGACAAAGATGGATTTCAAATGCAAGATGACCTAGTACATATGAAAAACAACTTTGCACAAGATAAACCGAAACTAATTGTAAATCAATGTTTCAAGTGATTTTACCATATGAACATACCTAATCATTCAAAAAACCAGAGACCCAAAGACACTCACAAGTGGCAAGAGACAACCAATCGACCTATAAAACATCAACAAAATACAGTCATGCAAGACAAAATAAGACCTCAGGGGCTCATACACACTAGGGTTTTATAGAGAAACCCTAGAGTTTTTCTAATCTCAGGGATTAGCGCAACTGTTAAAGCCAAACTGGCACTGAACACGGGAACAACACGACTGTTTTAATAAAAAAACATGCTGGAAACACATCTATCAGATAAAAAAGTGTGTTGGGCGAGGAAAGAGGCAAAAAATAAAAAAAAATTCACAAACACTTCCAAATTGAGCACTCTAAGATAGAAACCAGTGATTGTGTAGGCCTATATCAACCCAAAAAAGCTAAGAACACGATGATTAGTCAAAATTATCAAGCGATCAGTTGAGAAAGGAGGATGAACATGCTATAGCTTCCCTAGTGGAGTCGCCATTTTTTTGTGAAGGAAAATCCCCTCTGCGGACAAAGGCAATCCCTCTAGCCCAATGAGTGGGTCTAGAAACAAACTAAACAAAATAACATACACTTTCCTAGTTTACGTTTGAATAGTCCAGGAGGAAGGAGAAACCTACCTCCTTCTGATGCTAATTGCTCAATCCTTAGAGGTGGATTTGAATATTTCCCTCCATGCCTTGTGTTGGGATAGGGTCGCTAGGGTCAATTTTGGGTTAGTTTAATCAATTTTTGAGTAGAATTTTTGTAAATAATGTAAAGTCTCCATGAAATGTGGAAGCGGAGCTCAGTTAAGTAGGAGTGAAAGGGGCTTTAGCCCCTTGTATGGGTAAGTGATAGGATGGTTTCGAGACTCACCCATAGGCCATCGACCATGGTGTTATATGAAAGGCTATAAATATTTGAGTCATAACGAGTCTAGAGAAGAATCATTTTGGTGACGAAAAAGTGTAAGGGAAAGTGCTAAGGCAGGAAATATATGTTTCTTGTACTTAGGTGAAAGGGGAAAGCTCTTGCAGCTAAGTGCGCAGAGACCTTGGCAAGTCTGGAGCTGAGTGCGCGGGCCTCTATAGCTGGGTGTACAGGGTGGACGGGTCTATAATTTGAACGTTGAATATAATAAAGACTAATTTTGGACCGAATATATTGCATCTATGCCCTATTCTTAATTCTATTTAAGTTTTTTGGACCAAATCTCTTGCATATGTGTCCCGTTCTTAATTTTGTTTAAGTTTATGCATTGTTGCTTAAGGATTTGTTATCTGCGAAGTAAAGCGTATCCTCTGCATGAATCTGTTGAACCTTTAATATTTATGCATGCAATAAGTAATGATTTGTTTTCGTGAAGGTAGTAGCTAAATTTTTTATGATAATTGTTCGAAGCGGGTAGATCTGTAGGAAGGCATATTTGGGTTTATTATTTACTAAGTGAAAGTTGTAAGTCTGCTTCTTTTAGGTCTGAAAAGCCTGATCATAGACCTTCACAAAGGTCTGTAAGCCATTTGGATAGAGTTGCAGTAGTGAACCATAGGAACATACAGTTCTACGCAAAGGCAAATCTGAGCTACAAGGGCTTCAAAACACACGTCACACAGTCTCTGGATGTAGAAACTTGGTTCTAGCATCCCCCAATACTGCTTCGGGAGAGACTGCAGCTTGCACTATGCAGGTTGTTTCTGGAAGGGCAAGCAGTTAGGGTTTTTTTGGTTGGCACGAATAACTCTTAACCTAGGTCAGGCCCCCTTAAGCCAACAAATGGTTCTATTGCCGAGACCGAGATCTATCTAAGAGATGTGTGATAAATGGTTTCCTACAAAGAAAGATATTGAGAAGTGGATTGACTAAAAAGTGCACGTGTTTGCGGCTCAAGAGAATAGGATCCCTAACTTATCTAAGGAGCAGTGGTTGCAAAGATATTTATACACAGAAGAAACCGAAGAATTCTTTTTTTTCTTCCCTAATGAACTACAAAAGTCGTTGTCTAAATTTCCTGATAGTCAAGGGACGTGGAGGCTTGACGGCCCTATAGTGTGGACTCTAGAAATGGTACAACATTTGGAAGCATCCAGAAGAAATATCGTGTAGGCCATGGATCATTGGATTGATCGCACACTTGGAATTTTTGTGACCGAGTTCACGATCGATAGAAATACTAGCTATAGTGAAGCAGAACGTAGGCTCTTTAAGGCACTGCGAGGTAAGTATTTGAAATCATTAAAGGCTTGGATTAAAATGTTGTTATGTGAAAATAGGGTTATGTAGTTACCTTGATGTTTGGGGCTACGTGAAGTGGGAGATTAATTAGAAGAAGCGATGGGTCAAGCTCAGAGTACAATCTTCTCATTGAACCCCCTTCAAGTGACGATGAAGGGATGATGTTGACTACACCGTCAAGTGCACTTCAGCCAATTAAGCAGGGTATCCCTAGGATACCTCATCTGTCCACTCCACATCCACCTCCACCTCCACCTCATATGCCTACACCTTCACATCCACCTCTACCTCCACCTACACCATTCAACATGGCGAACTTGATGAAGATGTCGGTTTTTAAAGGGGTAGGGAGCGAAGACCCAAATAGTTCTAATTTGTTGCAAGAGTTGTATGGATGACACAATAGATTATCGATGATAACATCAAGAAAGCACAACTACTCACAACCTTACAAGATCGAGCATTGACATGGTACATTAAGTATTGCACTGATGACCCCACCACAACGTTGGCAGAAACCCAAAAAGCTCTGAAAAAGGAGTTTAGAAAGCCTAAGTCAGAAGCGCAGTTGCTGACTGAGTTTGAATAAATTCAACAAAAGATAGATGAGACACCTTGTGATTTTGATCAAAGGTTGAAATGCCCGACCAGGAAAGCCAATATGATGATTGCAGATTCCCGGCATCACGACTAGTATATAGCGCCGTTCTCGTCGCACTTAAGGGTGCCTCTGTCACAACAAAAGATAGTAACACAAGCAGAAGCCTTATAAATTTTGATGAAGCTAGACGGCTCGCACATACAGGATACAAACCTTGGAGTGCAACATATTCACTCACAGCTGGAAAGCTTGCACTTGGAATTATAGAGCCTGAAGAAAGGAAAGGAAGCCTGGCCAGAGATGTGTGGTGAAGTCTAGTGCTTGAAGTGCAAGAACCATGGATGCGATAAGGACCATTGCTCAGTTTATAAGAATTATCTTATTGGGGGAGGGCTTGTTCCCCTGAAACAAAAGAATAACATTGGGCCGAGCGTAGGAGCTATGTCATGGCGCGCTATCTGTCAGGTTACAGGACAACATGCGACTGATAATTTCCATTTACTACAGAAGTTTGTATAGACACCTCAGCAGTTGTTTTTAAATTTCTGTAAATCTGTAGGTCATGAAAAACGCCATTGTAGGAGATATGAGTTGAGGATGGATAAAATCCCTACCTATTGAATGCGTGCGAAAAATTGGCCTTAGGATTAGGGCACAAGAGTAGTGCACAAAGGATTCCAAGGTTGAGGACAAGGAAGAGGGGGTGGAGCTAGCCAAGGACATGTGCAAATAAATTTCTATAACTGCGGCGAAGCAGGACACTTCACACGAGATTGCGCAAACCCCACACATCCGTCATGTCAGAATTGGCCAAAGTTTGACCATGTGATAGAGGAATGTCTGATCCTTATGGAAAAGGTGCTAGAGAAGAAGACATAGCTACAACAGCCTACGAGAACATCCAAATGATGAGGGCAGAGCCCCGTGAAGAAGATCAAAGCATAAATATAGTAACAAGAAGTGGTATGGCCACTGGTGCAAATAAGGGAAAGCAACCTGAGGCTGATGGGTGGGTGCACAAGGCTGCTGAGAAGGAAATAGACTTTGATCTTAATCACTAAAGAGACCTTCATGGAAGCAAAGAACAACTTCACTGAGGCCTCCACCTCAGGAAGCTAGGAGAAAATGCCAAAAACTAGTATAACACAAGAGGTAGATCCTTCAGTATTAGTATGTTTATGAAGACCTATATGAAGTTACTTTGTGATAAGAAATCAGTAGAAGGGTTGAAAGAGTTAATTGACAAGTGTGCAAATAAATAAAAGACCCCTGCTGAACAGTGCACCCTGAGAAAAATTGTTAAGCATAAGAAGCGAACGGGGTACGAGATGATGCTGACCACGCAAATATGAGAATATGAAATGGACCAGGTAATCTTGGATCCTGGATCTAAAGCAAATGTCTTACCTAAGCAGACATGGGAAAGGATGGGGAGACCTGCGTTGTAGTGGTCTCCTATTCAGTTGCACATGGAAAATCAACATAATATTATTCCGATGGGGCGCTTATATGGTGTAACGATAGACATTGAGGGCTCAAGTGTGCTGGATGACTTTGAGGTCATTGAAATAGTGGATGACAACAACTCGTACCCCGTGCTACTAGGAATTGACTAGGCTTTAGATATGGATGCGGTAATCAACTTGAAGAAGTAGAAGATGACCTTTGAAAGGAAATCGCTCAGGGTTGTAGTCCCACTAGACCATGCTGAAGCAGCGCATTATACTAAACTTGTTTGCAACTTTGTGGAAGATGATGATGATCTGGATCATATATACAAGATCACAGTGTGAAATAAATATTGGATCAATCCTACAGCCGATGGACGAATTGCATGGAACAAGGATAGTTCCTGCACCTCAAACTCAGATGAAGAGCTTGAATACTGGCAGAATCAGTTGCATGAAGTATCTATGCTCTTTTGCAACATGATGACCAAGTCACTACCGTGTGTCTTAACTGAGGTAAGGAAGCTTCGACATTATGATGGTTTGACTGATGTGGATCTCTTTTTAGATTAATTTGAAAGGGAAGTACTATAAGAACATCACTTCAAAGCACTAGAGTTGACACTGCATGCTACGCTTTCCCATTGCTAGGGTACGCACAAGGAGAGATTCGTTGGATGGAAGGAATACAGAAGAATGATGAGATTAAGTCTTGGATATGCTAATACTCGAATGACAGAAAAGTACAGTGGGAAGGATGATCTGCGCAATCATCTGGCATGATGGACTAAGGCCTAGGGAACAAAACCACAACCAGAATGGGTGCACATTTTCTGTCATACCTTAGATACAATCCTGATGAACTGGTATTTGGAAATGGAGCTTCTCCATGGGACATCTAAATGGGATACCTTAAGAGAGAGTTTTTTATTGACTTTCAGCTTTGAGGATGGGTTTGAATTAATTGATGAAGCGCTCCAGGAGATAAAAGTAGCTATATTTAGAACGCCTAAGGACCTATAGAATGGGCCCAACTAGATTGGAGTACACAACTACGCCATGCGCTGTAATATTACAATGTGACTACTGAAGAGAAAGCATAAGACCCATTGAATATTAACATTCCAGAGACAGGAGGAAAACTTGAAGTTGAAGGACTGAAAGCAGAAAACTCGAATATATTAGAACCTTTGAAAACTAGACAAGTAAATATTGGATCTGAAGTAGAGCCTAAGTTCACGAAGATAGGAGACTATTGGGATGAAGATACAATCAATAAGGTGGGATGAACTGCTGCGTGAATACCAAGACATATTTCCCACAAAGTTTGCGGATCTGAAGGGGATCGTTGGAGATTTGGGTGTTGTGAAGATTACGTTGAAACCAGATGCAAAACCTATTAATCAGAGACCTTATCAGCTAAACCCGAAGTATAAAGAAAAGGTGCACCACAATCTTGATAAGATGTTGGATGCTGGTATTATTGAACCAGTAGAAGAATCTGATTGGGTAAGCCCAATGGTTTTCCAAGAGAGGAAACAAAAAGGTGAAATCAAGATATGCATAGATCTAAGAAAGTTGAACGATGCATGCGTGCACGATCCGTTTCCAACACCATTTACAGATGAAGTATTAGAGAATGTTGGAAGCTAGGAGGCTTATTCATTTACTAATGGATTTTCAGTATATCATCAAATAAAGATTACGCCAAAAGATCGAAGCAAGACAACCTTCGTGAAAGAGTGGGATTGCTTTGAGCATACAGTAATTACATTCAGATTGAAGAACGCACCTACAATCTTCTCCTGGGTAGTAATCGTGGCGTTTAAGGAATTGATTCATAAAGTTTTGGAGGTTTATTTTGATGATTGGATTGTATTTTGGTTCGTGAAGTGCCATGTTGCGAGTCTGCACCTTATGCTGGATACATGTTAAAGATATCAGGTCGCGCTGAATTTGAAGAAGTGCATATTCTATGTGCCCTTTGGAATTTTTCTCGGCGATGTCGTATGTAAGCAGGGATTGATGGTGGACCTTGCAAAGATCACTATGATTGTGAATCTCGAAGCTCCTAGGAATGTAAAATAGTTGCACGCGACATTGGGGCACAATGGGTATTATTGAAAGTTTATCAAGACATGCTCATATAACCGTGCCGATGGAAAAAATATTGAAGAAAGACGTGATGTTTTGTTGGAATGAAGAATGTCAGTGCAGTCTAGATGTCTTGAAGGAAAATATGGTGACTGCGCCCATTTTGGTGTTTCCAGACTAGAAGAAATATTTCCATGTGCATGTAGATGCTTCTTGTATTGTGCTTGATGCAGTATTAACACAGGCAGAGGAGGGATAAATTGATCATATGATAGCCTTCGCAAGCAAAAAGTTATCAAAGGCTGCGAAGAATTATTCCATTACAGATGGTCTACATGATGCAAAATTTTTGACATTATTTGTTGGCGGACATTTTAAAATGTATGCAGATCACTCCATGCTAAAGTACCTGGTCAATAAGCCTGTGTTGGGCGGGAAGATTTGCCGATGGTTATTGTTGTTTCAAGAATATGACTTTGAAGTGATTGTGAAGCCTGGGAGGATGAATGTAAGACCTGAACACCTGTCAAGGATTGAAACAGGTGAAGAACCAAATAGTTTGAAGGACTACCGAATATGTAGCTATTTGTGGTGTGTGTCACGGATGACCATTTTGCTAATATCATTTAGTTTTTAACCACGGGTGTAGCTCCGGAAGGATATTCCACTCAGTAGAAGAAGGAATTAGTAGTCCTCTTAGAAGATATTTCAGTGATTTAGGGTCACTTATACAAGATGGTAACATATGAAATACTGCAAAGGTATGTTCCAAAATTTGAACACGCTAGTATCCTCATTGAAGCACATAGAGGAGCGGCAGGAGGACACTACGCAGGAAAAGTAATTGTGCAGAAGATTCTGCGCACTGGGTTATGGTGGCCAATATTACATAAGGATTCTAAGGTGTACTATTAGGCGTGCAATTCTTGCCAAAGGATGGGAAAGCCTTCGTGACGAGACAGATTACCTTTAAATCCTTAGGTTTCATTGCAGGTATTTGATAAGTGGGCTATTGATTTCATAGGCCCAATACAACCACCAGGAAAGAAGACGGGCGCACGGTATATTATTACTGCAGCAGAATATTCGGTGGAAGCGCAACCAATGAAGGATTGTACAACTGCCAACGCTGCGAATTTTTTGTTTGAATATATCTTAAAACAGTTTGGATGCCATAAGATATTAATGAGTGATAGGGGTACACATTTCTTGAATGAAACGATCAGCGCAATGCTTGAATAATTCCAGGTATACCACCAAAAGAGCACACCCTATTACCCATAGGCGAATGGAATAGTGGAAGCATTTAACAAAATCTTGGAGAATGCGTTGACAAATTTCTGCAACGTGCAGAGGAATGACCGAGATATGCGTGTACCAACAGTACTATGGGCATATAGGATGACCTGCAAGAAGTTGACAGGCCAAACACCATTTAGGTTGGTATATGGGACTGAAGCAGTGATGCCTATGGAGTATATTGTGCCAAGTCTACGTATTACAAATTTGACAGAAATGGTGAATCGTGAGACCTTCGAGGAACGGCTCACACAGTTGATGGAGTTAGAAGAGGACTGCTTTCTTGCAGGATTTCACTAGCAAGTACAAAAGGAATGCGAGAAATCATGGCATGATAGACATATTAAGATGTGTACTTTCAAGGTGGATGATTTAATGTTTCTATATGACAGAACGTTCACCAAATTTCCAGGGAGATTTCAAATGCACTGTTTAGGACCATATGTTATTAAGGATATCACGAACGGTGGTGCAGTTCAACTCGCAAAGTTGAATGGGGATCCATTCCCTGGGAAAGTGAATGGAAGTAGGTCGAAGTTGTATACAAGGAATCCTGCCCCTGCGCAATGACTACATGGTGGCAGAATAGTCTTAGTAATCCAGGTAGCTACAAGGGATTCTGGGACTATAAACTATGCTACCCGAAGAGGAGAAAAATATAGTAAGGAGGTTGCATGACGGAAGAAAGGAGTGTGACAGGTGAAGCTGCGCTGGATGAGATGCACCACAGGGGGGGGTGCTGCATAGAAGGTTCCAAAAATAGCTGTTGGAGTCACTATTCATGATTTGATGGAAAAAACCTTGTTAAGAGGAGTATGTAGGTGCCATTCATGGAGAAAATATTTGGAGATCTACCGCCAAAGATGCATTTATGATCATAAAATGGAGGGAACGGTCAGATTTGAATTTGAAAACCACTATAAATATAGCATGTTGGCCTGCAAAGAAACACTTTGCATTTTAAGAATTGTCTGTAAACATTATTGTTTTAAGTTTATGAAGCGCAAAGACTGGGAAGAACTATTGTCATGATCATCATTCACAAACATATCTATAGCAGCACGTGAACTTTTTTCTTACCAAATGACTGCAACAAATCTCGTAGAGGTTGTTAGTTCTGAAGTTTCCATCTCCGATGCGGTGACCCCTAAAATAATGAGCATGGAAGCTACACCCTCCATGCCTACGGCACCGAGGTCACCTAGGCCGAAGAAATCAGCTTCTAAGGAGAAGCAGAAGAACGTTGTACCAGTGAGGCATTCACTGAGGAAGAACCTGAAGGTTCAGCAGAAGGAGAAGAAGGATAAGGCAAAGCAACTGGAGAAAATAGTGGACTTGGAGGCAGAAGAACTTCACGATGGTGTGGAGGAATTAGATGTTGAGGATGGTGAGCCTATCATTAGGCTCCCAGAGTATATCCCTTCATGGAAAGGGAAAACGAAAATAACCAAAGACCCGAATTCGGGAAAATTTATGGTCTCTACGCCAATGTTACCAGAACAGGTCGTTTTTGAAGGCGCAGTCTTAGCACACATCTCGATGCTAAATCTAGAGGATTGGGATCTTGTTGACCACAAGAAATTCCCTCACTTAGCTACTAATAAGTACATGACAAAGATATACTATGACTACACTGGGGTTACACGTCTAGAACCCATGAAATGGTTCAAAGGCATTGAGCAGGTTGGTTTACTGCACATGCTTTGTGTACCACACTTCCATCGGTCAATTATCAACATTGTGCGTGTGTGTGAGCTACTCACGCTGGTGCATTATGAGGGCTTATGGCTCGGTGAACCCATCCCTATAACTGATATGCTCATCCATAGGATTACGAAGCTACCCTATAAAGGGGCGGACCGTGCCAAGGAGTTTGGAGGAAAAAGTGGAGAAAAGGAGTTGGCGAATGAGATGAAGACAGAGTTTGGGCTGATCAAAAACTCGCGCGAATATTCTATCTGCTCAATTCAAGACCAGGTGATGCAGTTTTCTACCCAAATTATAGTAGGGAATATTATGAGTAAATTTTGCGCAGGCGAAGTTCCGACACCAGTAGTGTCGTTGGCTACCCAGTGCGTGAAGGGAGTACAGTACAACTGGGTGTAGTATTTATGTAATGAATTCCTTGCAATTGCCATGAAGCATAGAAGGAAAACAAGGAATTTCACTATGTTTGGCTCCTGTTGCTAATTTTACTAGTAGTATGGCATCTGCCGGAGCATAGTTAGTTTCCTCCGCAGGAAGAAGATTTACCAGAGGCAGTGAAGTTCGCTTCGCTATGGGCGACAAAGGATCTGGAGAGGATCAAGGAATCCAATATTTTCTAGATATTGGTTGAAATGGACCTCCGTACAGTAATCAGTCAGTGGCCAAGTTTGTCTCCAACCTTGTACGATCAGTTGAGGGCCTTTGTGGAGTTTAAGGCTGACTTCCATAATGTCTCGATCTAGGTGAGGTGAGACCCTAAGAATATATGGCACAAGTTTCCATAATTAATTTCAAAAATAGATGTGCAGGAAATTGTGGGAAATTGGACAACGAAGTGGTGAAAACCCACAAATTTTGGTGTAGGTACCAGTCAGGGGAGAGAAAGCCCTGCTAAATAGATGACAGCTGCACAGAAATGAAAAGAAGTAGCACAAGCAATGACACGAGCATTGGCTGCAAAAAAAGAAATAAGTTGTTGCTAAGGTGGCTGCTGAAAAATGAGCGTGTTGCGAAAGAGTGTGGTTAGACAAAGAGCACTGACACAGAGGAAGTCAAAGCATCTTCTTCCCAGAATATTGAGGAGCACGAACTGTCCGAGCAAGGCTGAGATGGAGGAGAGGAACAGAGCACTCCCTTCACATTGGAATCATCGTAAGGAGACAATTGTCGGGCCAAGGAAGAAGCAAAAATTAGATAAACATGCGTGCATTAACCCGATGATCCTCACAAAAGGGGATCTCGACAAAATTGGGGACAAAGTTAGAGACATCATAACGATGTTGTGGTAGAAATTTTAACAACAATACATGCAGATGCTAGGGAGCATCCAGAAGGATCTGCACGAGCTACCGATCTGAATAAGAAGGCTTCAAGCATGTGTAGGGAAAGCGAGCGGGGTGCAAGCGAGCCTGGCACAAGGGAGTTAGAAAGTACTGGAGATGGAAAGGACGTTAGACCTCAGAGTCATTTCCTTCCTAGAAGGATGTGTTCGCGTGGAAATAGAGGAAGACAATGCTCTGCTAAGCATGATCATAGACATAGGGGTGAACTTAGCCATGCTACTACTTCAGACTCCCCATAGGCTACATCAGGGGGTCTCGAACGAGCTTAGAATCAGAGAGCAGCATGCACTTGTAGTAATCAGTGAATTTAAGGTAAACAACGAACATATATTCATTGAGAAGGCCAAGTCTATGAAAGAAAAGGAAGAGCTAGAAGCACGAAGTCAGAGCTTGGAAATAGAAATAACACAAGCATGAAATTTAGTTCGAGAGTTAGATATTCCGGAAGATGCCGCAGCTACAACGAAGATCAGGAAATTGGCTTTTGCAGTCTGCGAATCAAAATATGAGATACGTAGAGTCATGTTTGACTTCCAGGTGAAGATAGCAGAATTACAGTTGAAGCTACAGCTAACTACTCTGCCAGAGGTCAAGGAGCAGAGCAACGCAGCCATTAAGGGGCATATGAATACTCTGGAGGTTTAGTTAAAGTATGTGACTATATTTTTAACCATACCATGGAATTATGGGACACTTTGTAGGACGACCCAAACCTACAGAGAGTTAGCACAGAAATTAGAGAGGCCCAACAGAAATATGATGAGATCAGGGCCACTACGTGCACATTGCCGCTAGTCCAACACATCATGCGCCTACAAGAAGGGAAGCTAATACAAGCACAAGTACAAGAATTGCAGAAAAAAAGAATTAGTGTTAAAGGCTCAACTTCAACCTTGGATAGAAGAGGCCAGCCATATTTTTAAAACCATTCAGGAGAAGTTGAAAGCTCTGCAACAGAATCATAGGACCATGCAACTTGTGGTAAAGGGACCAACTACAAAAAACTGGTCAAAGAGGTGAAGAAGGTTGCAGTACAAAATACCACGGAGTTGAATGCATTGAAGCAGTAGTTTAGTGACCTTTGCCACAAAGTCAAGAATACAGCTGAGTGACTCGAGGGCGAGTCACCATATTTGTGTTGGGGGCCTGTTGGGATAGGGTCATTTTTCGGTTAGCTTAATCAATTTTTGAGTAGAATTTTTGTAAAGAATGTAAATTCTTCGCGAAATGTGGAAGTGAAGCACGCAACTCAGTAGGAGTCAAAGGGGATTTAGCCCCTTGTATGGGTAAGTGATAGGATGGTTTTGAGACTCACCCATAGGTTGCGAGCCATGGTGTTGTATTAGAAAGGCTATAAATATTTGATTCATAGCGAGTCTAGAGAAGAAAGTTTTTGGTGAAGAACAAGTGTAAGGGAAAGTGCTAAGGTAAAAAAGCTATGTTTCCAATACTTATACGAAAGGGGAAGGCTCCTCCCACTGAGTGTGAAAAGACCTTGTCAATTTTGCGGCTGAGTGCGCGGGCCCATGCAACTTGGTGCCCAGGGTGGAAGAGTCTGTAATTTGAATGTTGAATCTAATAAAGACTGATTTTGGACTGAATCTCTTGCATATGTGCCATGTTCTTAATTCTATTTAAGTTTATGAATTGTTGCTTAATGGTCTATTGTCTATGAAGTAAAGAGTATCCTTTGAGCGAATCTGTTGAACCTTTAATATATATGCATGCAATAAGAAATGATCTATTTTTGTGAAGGTAGTAGCTAAATGTGTTATGATAATTATTCGAAGCGAGTAGATCTAAATGCAAACAAGTCTGGGTTTATTATTTACTAAGAGAAAGTTGTAAGTCTGCTTCTTTTAGGTTTGAAAAGCCTGATCATAAACCTTCGCGAAGGTCTAGAAGCCATTTGGATAGAGTTGTAGTAGTGAACCATAGGAAGATACATATCTGTACAAAGGCATATCTTAGCTACAAGGGCTTCAGAACGCATCTCACACTGTCTCTGGATGCGGAAACCTAGTTCTAGCATCCCCCAATATTTCTTCGGTTGAGACTACAGCGTACGTTATGCAGGTTGTTGTTGAAAGGTCCAATAGTTAGTGTTTTTTTGGTTGGTGCAAATAACTCTGAACTTGGGTCAGGCCCCCTTAAGCCAACACCTCGCTCCTTAGTTGTTCTTCACATCTGGAAACTTGCAAGGAAGAGAAAGGTACTATGCAAAATACAAGAGCATATATGGCATACATCAAACATAAAATACTTAACAGATCAAGGAACATTAAGCTAATAGCATAAACATTTACACAATTATGGAAAGTGAACATCATATGTATATATTAAGAAACTAAAAAGGGAAGCATACAACCTATGCCTTGATGATGGTGACCTCCTTTGATGGATGTCTAAGTTCAAGCAAAGACTCTTCATGCACTCCTTCTCCAAGCTAGGTGTCACACAGAATAAGTCGATCTTGCGGACAAGATAGACTTTCCTAGAATCTAAAGAAAACCTAATGACAAGCAAACCAACCAGACACTATCTTTCCCTAAATATGCTTTTATAAATAATGGCAAAAAAGTGTGTTTAGGGCCTACCTTATGTCCAACGCAAGTTTTGGGATGCCCTCGCTCCTTTGATCCAAAAGAGCTCCTTGGTCACGAACCTGCAAACACAAACAAGGCAAACAAATTAAATAGCACCTGAAAAGCCAATATCATAAAACATATTTAACATGAAAGTCAAGGAGTCCATGAAAAAAATAACATGAGATACTTGTTGAGAAAAATGAGTCTGATTGTATTAATTCAAAAGAA
>APFE031218691.1:0-10939 GCA_000404065.3 Pinus taeda
GAATATTGGAAGATCCTCTAACCAATCAACCTTTGGCATAGGATTTGGAAAACCAGGGATATGAGACCGATTCATAGGGGCATACCTGGCATTCATTATTGCAATAGAACTCATTTTGAAACTTCATCAAGCTACTGATCTTCTAGCAGTGGAGTCACCTTCCAATTTGTTATTTGATGTGTGGAGTCACCAAGGTAGATTGCAACCTCAAAAAGATGTCTGGGCTCCTGCTACCTTTAGAAGTTCAGCTTCTTGTTTTCGGGAATGAATAGACTTCAGGCTCCCGGCAGACGCACCAAAATGTTATCACTAAAATCCACCCCTGATAGGCTACTGATCAGGAAGACTTTGAGTAACTATTTCAAACCAACTTTTGGCTAAGGCTTAGCCTCCTCAACCTGAGAGGGCTCTCTCACTAGGTTAAAGATTTTGATAATGAATTAGATGGCTAACTCTATGAAATAAGTGAGGAAATATGAATTGTTGAACACAATTAGTAAATATCCATTGGGCTTATGGAGTCAATAAATGCTTCAGTATGACAATAATATTAGCTTTACATGGAAATCAAGGCATCCAGAATTCAACATATGGAGAGAACATCAGTAGCATAAAGGAAAACACAGTCTACAAATGTATGAAGGAAGTTAGAGCATAAGCAATGAATTCTAAGTAATCATACATTCATACCATTGCAAGTAATGAGAAGAGGAGAACCATAAGAAATTTTGAACATTGAATTTCTTCTGAATCCTGAGAAGCAAAGCCAAATATTGTATTCCTTAAAACAGAGTCTTACACAAAAGCACCATATGAGAGTTCTTTACAAAACATTCCAACCCCTTGTGCATTACATCTTCTCCAATATATAGAGTTCATTACATTACTTAGATTCCTCCTCCAGCATGAGGGGAATTTGAATTTTCCATCAGTGACACCTATTCTAACCATAAAACAAACCTTTAAATGCATTTGACAGCTAACTAGCAGTCCTAGAGACCTAATACAACTAGGAGTGCAACTCCTTATTATGACTAAACCACCTTGACTAAACATTGAATGCATTATTTGACAGCTACAATCTCATGAAGTCGAATTTGATGAAGCCTCCCACATGGTCACCTGACTACTGATGACAAACCCTAGAAATTAGGGAACATGTTTCCCTGTTTTTAGGTTTAGATCCTTGAAAATTGGCACGTTGGACAGAGCCTTTATCTCCTCATCCATGACACATTGTATAAAACGGAAGGAGGTTTTTGTAGCCCATGTTATCTAAAACAAAAACCTCTCCTTGTTTTTTAAAACACTCCTCCAGCTGTCCAGAATCTGTCCTTGAAAAACACATGTCAAACAGGAAAAATCCATTTTCTGAAATTAGGGTCTCAATGAAAGCTTAGTATCTCCCAACTGAAAACACTTATGAAGAAAGTGATATAGGTTATTGTAGATGGAGATTTTATGAAGAGAAACCTCCATTATAATTCCAAAATACATTTTCCTGTAACCAAAAAATGATCTTAAAAAAGACTGCTAAAACGAGAAGACAAAGCTTGACTTTCAACAGTTTCGTAGCGCAAGTTTAACCATAAATTCCTCCCACCGCAGAATGAATTGGAAGAAACTGAAATAGGTTTTTGTAGATTGGTATGTTAGGAAGAAATGCCTCTTTCAGTTTTCAAAATTGAGGTCTCAGCGGCTCAGCACCCCTTCTGGAAGTTGACTAATAAACGTAGAAAGCAGAGTTTTTTAACGCTGAAACAGGTTTTGTCAGGGATTTCGTAGCACGCTACGAAAAATCCTAGTTCAGTGATTTCGTAGCTAGTTTCAAAATTTCTCCAAAATGATGTGAGATATGACTTTTAAACACCTGGTGAGGCTTCGAGGACATGGAATGAGGCTGTCAAACCTTATTTGGAAAAGAGATATGACCTTAATAGACTTCTAACCTTATGACCTAACCCTTAAAGCATGAAATGACCTAGAGACCCTTTAACACCATGACTAGAAGAAGGGTTTGTAAATGAGAATGACACTAATGGTGATGAGATGACTCAAAACTTATAAGACTATGACTAGAAACAAGGCAACTTTCAAAGCTTAGAGACAAAGATTTTAGGGTGATAACAATACATTTTAACACCAAGAAGAAAGTATAACATCCCAGGAAATGCAACATGAAGATCAACAGGGGTTTACTTATTAAAATCATATTATTTCCTCCAAGATGGATGTAGAGATGCAGCAAACTTGTCAGTCTTTGGATCATAATGAAGATGAAAATGATTACAAACACCAAGAAGAAATACTGGAAGAAATTTTTTATGACCCTCAGGCAGAGGAAAAGGTTGTTCATTTTTGTAATTCCTTGCAGCAGCTTGCATCAAAGAATGATCTTTATAATGAAGAAAATTACGTTGTTTGTGGGCATCATTCAGAAAGTCAGTTGGATAGCATATCAAATAAATTTTGTGTGGCTGAGGATTAGTTGTTTGAATATATAGAATGTTATGAGAATCATCAAACTAACCATGTGTTTTTTGACCCTATAGCTGACTACATGGAAAAGATTTACTATTCAGGCTTCCAGTTATATGTTCATCTTGAAGAACAGTTACACCTCATGCTACCTTGGTTATTTCAGTATTTGGTTTATTTTTGCTTCAGTCAAGAAATTCAAGTGTCAGATCAGATTGATGATTGGCCTCATTGGAAGTTTCATGTTCCTTGAGCTACAAGTGGAGATTGCAGCTGATAGGGTAGGTAGGAATGTGCAAATAAGCTTAGGGTAGGTTGACTGAGCATCTGTTTCAGTAGGTGCAGTTTGAATTCTTCATTCAAAAATCATTAAAGGCTTGAGGAGAAAATTGGGCAGAGGTTCAGAGTTTTATTCTAGAGGATGGATAGCGGCACTGGAGCTACAAGTTCTTAGTATACCACAAGGGCACACTATCCCTAGTGGAGCCACTGTTATCACCCTAAAATCTTTGTCTCTAAGCTTTGGAAAGTTGCCTTGTTTCTAGTCATAGTCTTATAAGTTTTGAGTCATCTCATCACAATTAGTTTCATTCTCATTTACAAACCCTTCTTCTAGTCATGGTGTTAAAGGGTCTCTAGGTCAGTTCATGCTTTAAGGGTTAGGTCATAAAGTTAGAAGTCTTTTAAGGTCATATCTCTTTTCCAATTAAGGTTTGACAACCTCATTCCATGTCCTAGAAGCCTCACCAGGTGTTTACAAGTCATATCTCACATCATTTTGGAGAAATTTTGAAACTAGCTATGAAATCACTGAACTAGGAGTTTTCGTAGCGCGCTACGAAATCCCTGAAAAAGCCTGTTTCAGCATAAAAAAACTCTGCTTTCTACGTTTTCTAGTCAACTTCCAGAAGGGGTGCTGAGCAGCTGAGAACAAAATTTTTAAAAATGAAAGAGGCTTTTCTTCCTAACATACCAAACCACAAACCCTCTTTCAGTTTCTTCAAATTCATTCTGAGGTGGGAGGAAGTTATGGTTAAACTTGTGTTACAAAACTGCTGAAAGTCAAGCTTTGTCTTCTAATTTTAGCAGTCTTTTTTAAGATCAGTTTCTGGTTACAATAAAATGTATTTTGGAATTCTAAGGGAGGTTTCTCTTCATAAGATCTCCATCTACAATAACCTATCTCACTTTATTCATACGTGTTTTCAGTTGGGAGATACTAAGCTTTCATTGAGACCCTAATTTCAGAAAATGCATTTTTCCTGTTTGACACGTGTTGTTCAAGGACAGATTCAGGACAACTGGAGGAGTTTTTTAAAAAATCAGGAGAGGTTTTTGTTTTAGATAACATGGGATACAAAAAAATACTTCAGTTTCATAAAATGTGTCATGGATGAGGAGATAAAGGCTCTGTCCCACATGCCAATTTTCAAGGATCTAAACCTAAAAATAGGGAAACATGTTCCCTAATTTCTAGGGTTTGTCATCAGCAGTCAGGTGACCACGTGGGAGGCTTTATCAAATTCGACTTCATGAGGTTGTAGCTGTCAAAGAATGCATTCAATTTTTAGTCAAGGTGGTTTAGTCATAATAAGGAGTTGCACTCCTAGTTGTATTAGGTCTCTAGGACTGCTAGTTAGCTATCAAATGCATTTAAAGGTTTGTTTTATGGTTAGAATAGGTGTCACTGATGGAAAATTAGAATTCCCCTCATGCTGGAGGAGGAATCTAAGTCATGTAATGAACTCCATATATTGGAGAAGATGTAATGCACAAGGGGTTGGAATTTTTTGTAAAGAACTCTCATATGGTGCTTTTGTGTAAGACTTTGTTTTAAGGAATACAATATTTGGCTTTGCTTCTCAGGATTAAGAAGGAATTCAATGTTCAAAATGTCTTATGGTTCTCCTCTTCTCATTACTTACAGTGGTAAGAATGTATGATTACTTAGAATTCATTGGTTATGCTCTAACTTCCTTCATACATTTGTAGACTGTGTTTTCCTTTATGCTATTGATGTTCTCTCCATATGTTGAATTCTAGATGCCCTGACTTCCATGTAAATCTAATATTATTGTCATACTAAAGCATTTATTGACTCCATAAGCCCAATGGATATTTACTAATTGTGTTCAACCATTCATATTTCCTCACTTATTTCATAGAGTTAGCCATCTAATTCATTATCAAAATCTTTAACCTAGTGAGAGAGCCCTCTCAGGTTGAGGAGGCTAAGCCTTAGCCAAAAGTTGGTTTGAAATAGTTACTCAAATTCTTCCTGATCAGCAACCTTTCAGGGGTGGATTTTTGTGATAACACCAAGGACCACGTTTCATAATTTTTCAGAATGGGTCCATCAACAACATCATTCAATCATCAAATCTGCATCAACCGATCTCAACCTCAACCAAATCGATCAACCACTTTGACAACCCATCGATCTGATCATTCAGAATGTTGTCAATAGAATATAGTAACCAGAACCCCAGCTAGAACCCAGAACACTGCAACAGCAAACAAAAGAAACTAAGACATATTTTATAAGGTATACGCTACTTCCATGTGTCGAACCTACATGCATACGTGCTTTCCTCAAGGCGAACTAGCGTACAAATCTGCAAACCAAATTTATGATGTATATGTTGCTTTGATATGCAGAATCAGCGTGTATACACTCCTTTTCTAAATTGAACCTATATACAGATTTGTAAATGATGATTTAAACATTACAACTATTCCAGACTTCAGTCATATCCAGATCATCATATTTACAGACTACAATATGCGCTATTTATTCAGATACATGATCAAACCACGTAAAGATAATGCACTTCAAGCCTTGAGATCCTGATACATCATTAGATCTTATCCTTCATCAAACACTAAGGTTCATCCTTGGTTCAGATCAAGCATAGCACCATAAGGCAATAACTTGCATATTAGATCTCACACGGACTTGGATGCCCTGTCAAACTCATAACAGACAATGCTCAAATGTTTAGTTCAAGTAAGTTTGTTGCCTTTTGTCAGAAGCATAATGCTATTTTATCTCATTCAACTGCTTATCATCCATAGGGAAATGGATTGGCTGAATCCACTAACAAAACTTTGATGAGAATCCTTAAGAAAACTACTGCAGAGAATCTTGATGGTGAAACTCTACAGCTGCCTGTCAATGGGCAGTACCTCAAGCAGTATTTCTAGTTCTGAAGCACAAGTATCCTATCATTGTAGATATCGGAGTGAATTCATTGTACAAATGCCATAGAATTTGAATTGGTTAAGCAATATATGACTCCATGCCCGAGGAGAAGGCACTGACCTGTGGTTCTTAATGCTTCTGTGGCAAAAGCATTATCCCGAGGTGGAGCCAGATGTTGTAGCATCCATTGTTATTTATGTTTTATTTTCAGTTTTATCACAAAATGAAAGAAAAATCAAAATATGAAAGAAAAACCAAATATTATTTTATAACGGAAATAAAAAGAAATGCGAAGATCTGAAAGAAATGGTTGATTTTATATTATTAATGGCTTTTGAAAGTGATAAACCCATGAGAAGATCTAGGTCATCTGATCAATAGGCCACAAATCCGACGACAATCACATGGGTAACTAGAGTGAAGTTTATTTAGGAAGTCGGAAACGATGGTGTATGAAATATAGTTTAATCGCTGGAGTCCGAGCCAATCGCAGCCATCCATTGAAAGAGATGAGATCCGACGGATATCGGGTCTAAAAGTAATCAAGTTTTACCTTTAAAAATTGGACCCCATAAATCATTAACTAACAGTTTTATTTCCTATCGAGTTCGTATGGGAGTCAAAGGGGTGTTGAAAAAATGGACGCACTAAAGTTTTGTTCGAACATGTTTAAAGTTTCGTGAGTTCTGAGGCACCAGACCATCCATTGAAGGGGTGATTGGACGGTGATCGCATATAGATCAGGCGGATGCTACAGGTTTATGAACCAGAATTTTAATTCTTTGAGTTCCATGGTAACTGAAGGTTTGCCATATTCTAAAG
The DNA here is from genome assembly GCA_000404065.3 of Pinus taeda. Classification (NCBI taxonomy): domain Eukaryota; kingdom Viridiplantae; phylum Streptophyta; class Pinopsida; order Pinales; family Pinaceae; genus Pinus; species Pinus taeda. Next base: position 6,503 of record APFE031218691.1, read on the forward strand.
GTCATGTAGGTTCAAGAGGCACGATAAAGTGATAGCTTGATGAGTACATTGAGGTATGTTGTAGGGAAGTAATGATCACGAAGATTAATTAAAGCTCAACCCCCGCAGTTGACCGTAACGTTAGCATGGTTGAACGCAATGTGTGGCCTGAAATTACTACGGGGGTTCAACCTCGTTGAAGCTCCAGTACATTCTTTACCCCCCTGACGAGCCTCCCAAAGCTTTTTGCCCCACGTCGCTCATTCCACATCCTCCACCTCTTTCATCTTTTAATTGCTCACGTCACTCACCACACCCTGCCATTTCATCCACTACTCCATTAAGGCTCAAGCTATAGATTCTAACAACGAGCAACCCATCATTCTCTGATTTCTATTACTTCTTATTATCTTGTTTTCTTGAAATGAATGAGGTGTTTTTACCCTCAAATGTAATATTTTGTAATAGCTTTTACTTTAGACAGTTAGGAGAATAGTTAAGTAGTTTGATAGTTTTGGTGATTACCAACCGTCTCATAATGTATAAAAAGAGAAAAATTTACAGAGAGGAGGTTCAAATTTTGGAGAACCTGGAGACTAGGCCACTGTATTCTTGATAAAACTGTTGATTATTGAAAGAATAAAAACGTTTTCCACACATTGTTGGGTATGATTTTGTGACTTCTCTGTTATGTGTCATTAAATGTGTTTTTCCTTTAAGTATGGTAATGAAGTTTCAGGTCTTTATTTTCTTATGTAAATGAAGTTAAAATCCCTTAAAAGAGCACTCCTATACTTGAAGTTCCCACCTCTGCAATTCTTCTAAGTTACAGATAGTAGTTTCTGTGTAAGACAACATATTATCTTTAACTTCTCCAAGTATCACAAATAGTAGATTCTGTGTAAAACAACATATTGTCTATGACTTCTTCAAGCTTTCTTCATTCATCATTTATATTCAACAATAAAATGGAATTCTAATATTTTCATGTCACCTAAGTATTGAGGGTTTAAAACCAAGTCTTTCAGGTCCTTCATTTGAGAATACAACATACAATTAAGTGACAAACAAGTGACAATAATTATAAACATTAATGTCTTAAGCACAATTTCTACACAACCAGGAAATTGGTTTCTTAAGGGACAACAATTGGATTGTTGGGAAGGAATCCAGAGATTGTATTTAGAAATTACTACTGCATAATAATAAAACCCTCAGAGTTGTTGGACTGGTTTTCTCGCACTGGGTTTTTCTGGGGACATTTGTCCAAAAATAACTTTGTAGATGTGTTGTATCTCTTTCTTATTCAGTTTCTTGTTTCCGCATTTTATTTAAATCGTGAAGGCTGCAGTGTATTAGTTTTGGTGTTTATTGTAGGAAATAGTAAATAATTTTGTTTAGTAATTAACAAATAGAAGAAAAATAATAAGTTACTGCAGTAGAAATTTGGGGCTTCCAAATTTTCACATGGTATCGGTGCTGTAGGTGAAACGAGAGAAGAATGTTGGAAGGATCCAACGTTGAAGAAGGAAGGGAGTTCAAAATTCCTGTAGATGCATTAATTTGAATCCCTTGAGGGTTTGCGCAGTCAGGCCAAGAAGGTAAGATTTTCATGGTAAATCTCTCTTTGAGTGAGTCGACAAAGAGGTAGGATTTCCATATTGAGATTTGTCAGCAGCAAAGGGAGCGACGTAGCAAAAGCTTCAATGGAGAGGGGTGTCTGGGGTGACACAATTTTCTACAGGCAGTCATTGGGTAGAAAGATGTCAAAAGGAAGAAGAGAGACACTTGAGGGAATTTCTTCCTCAGAGAATTCCTATCAAGGGAGTTAGAATTCTCATTTGTTGAGCAACAACAAGAGAGAGGAGGTCATTCGAGTTTTTCGATTGGTAGAGATGGAAGCCAATGGATTGAGAGATCAGGATCAGTTGGATGGTGCATCCAACTATGTGATCTGGAAGGCAAGGATGTCATGCCTTTTGGATGTGCATTATCTCAAGATATATGTCGACAGCATGGTAGCTGAGCCCACAAATCCATTTCCGCTCAAGAAGTAGAAGGGAGAAATGGCGAAGACTAAAAGAATGATCCACAATGGAGTGAGAGATCATACAATCTATCACATCGCTGGAAGAAACACTACCAAGGATATGTGGGATGCTTTGTCGACGTTGTATCAAGGATCTTCCGAGCAACAAAATATGTACTTGGAGGAGAAGATGAGATCTATGCAGATGCAGAAGGGGGAACGCATTGATACATTTCTCTCTAAGCTTCAGGAGACAAGAGATCAGCTGGCAGTTGTGGGGTTGACACCTCAAGGTTCCAATATGGTAAGATTTGCCCTAAATTCAATATCTGAGGAGTGGCAAGTCTTTGTCCAAATCATCCTAGTGATCAAGAGCTCAAAATTTGCCAAACATTCAAAGCTGTCAGAATGGCGTGGAACCTAAACGAATGCGTAGTGCTCGTCATTCTGATTCCAATGGTGTGAATGACACTCAAATTTGAGCTCATATGTAGAAGTTAGACAAGTCAAAGTTTAGGTTTGACTTCGACATGTGGTAGGATTAGATGACATGGAAAAGGTCCCAGCAAATGGGGAAGTTCCAAGAGCTAGGTTGCCATTGGGTCTCGCATATCACATATCGGGGAAAAAATAGTGGTCCCAACTTAAGAATCGGCCCCCAGCAGTGTCAATTTGTGATTTGGGATATCGCAATCGCACATCAGAGAATGTTAAGGAAATCGTCCCCCGGAGCAGTTAGGATTGCGATGCAATATATCACAATCGAAAAGTCAGGTTGTTGATTTGCGATAATCGCATATCGTACCAGTACCCCGTCGATATATATGTTACTGAGGGACTCCGTTGATGTGATTTGCAAACATGATATCATTTCAGAGTTGTAGTTTATAACTCATCGAGTCTGTCAAATCGCTAGATCGCATATCACAATGCATTAAGTCTTGAATATAAGAATCACCCCTAGCAAAGTTGATTGCGATTTGCAACAGAGCTGTTGACCCGTCGCCTTTTTTGCCGGACCAACCACTTTGTATGTGACCACTCAACCTTAACTGTGAGATAGGCGGGGAAGATGGCGGGACCGCCGATTTCAGCAGAACTACTAGAATTAACTCTAGATAATGAATTTAACCGGAAGTGAGCCAGATTTGGAGGAGACAATTGTGGAAACACTGATAGAATCCATAACTAAGGCAATTTTCGACCAAATGGAATGCAAAAAAGAGGCTAGATAGCCATTTTTGGACATTCTGAACTCATTGGAATAGGTTTCAGGATCAAAGGAGCACTTCTGGATAGGCTTTTTACAAAGTGAAGCCTACGGGTGCCATGGTCAACTAGAGTGTTGATTCAGTTTATGGAGGAGTTTGAAGATGGAGATGACCTTGCAAGGGTCTTCCAGCCTCCATGTGCTTTCTGCAGTAGCCATTACATCAGTGTTGTAGCTTTATTTCTTCTTTTCTCTATATGTGTTTTTGGGAAGAGACTTGTTTATGTACTTCAAGTGGATTATGGTATTGTTTGTGCCCTTTGAAGATGGAGTATGAGGTCTTGTTGTAAGATGCCTGTGTTTGCTGAAGGTTTGCATGTTTGATTGTAGTTTAACATGTGTATGGAGTGAGAAATTTTGCAGAAGTTGTTTCTTTGAAGGAGAATCTAACCATTCCATTTCAGTAGTTTATGTACTCTTCTTTTCTAGATATTGAGCATAATGAGAATGGGTCATACCTTTAGAGCTAATCCAAGGAGATGTAGCCCAAGAGGGGTGAACTTCCTTAACAATGGATGGTGTATTACTGATTGATGCATGTTTCCATTTAGTGTTTTGGTTTCATGTATTAAGTTTTCTTCATGAAACTAACTTAAGTAAACACACATAAAATTCATGTTTTTTACTTGCTATTTCGGAGTACAAAACTCAAGCACATTTTTATATTCTGATGAGGATCTTAGCACAAAAATATAATATTCCAAATTCATATCAAGTTGGTATCAGAACTTAGGTTTGCCTTGTGCAAGGAGGAATTTTTTGTTGTTTGCAAGTGAATGTGTTTTGAAGCTTAAGTGAGGAGAAGGTTTTGGAAAGGAGAGCAAGATTGTTACAATCTCTACCACCAAGTTCTACCTCAAATGGTAGTAGAAGCCTCAAGAAAAACATGTCCCAAGGAGGAGAGTCTGCAATAATGTCAGAGGATGTGAAGGCTTTTAGAAAGACTTTCTTACACATGGAAGAAATGGTGTGTTATCACAAAATCCAGCACTGAAGGGCTGCTGATCAGGTAGACTCTGTGTAACTGTTTCAGACCAATCTTTTGGCTAAGGATTAGCCTCCCTAGCCTGAGAGGGCTCTCTCAAAAAAAGTTATTGATTTGATTGTTGATAAGAGGGCTAACTCTAGTAAAGTAAATTTAATAAACATGTTGGCTGGA
>APFE031218694.1:0-13749 GCA_000404065.3 Pinus taeda
ATTTCTTTTGCAGTGAATACAATGTAAATCTGCCTTTTCTCCTTGAGAATGTCTGCCCCCCCTGCCTCTGAAATATCCTCCTCTTCCTCTTCGTCCACCTCTTCCTCTTGTAGAATCTTGAGCAGGATACTTTTCTTTATGAGCCAGGCATACAGTCTCATCAGAAGATTCATGGGTTGTCTTCTTTCCAAAGGCTTTTTCTCTTTCAGAAAACTTTTTCAAAAGAGAGTCAAAGGTTATATCTTTGAGATTTCCATTTGCTTGCAGAGACTCAAGATAATTGGAGTATGTAGGATAAAGTGCCTTGAGAAAAGCAATAAGAGAGATATCCAGCTCAACTTTAGTGGATTTGGTATCATGCATTATAGACTTTATTTCAGATGCAAGAGCAAGAGGATCATTATTTTGCAGTTCAAGAGTGAAGAGTTTAATCATAAGTTGGACGACTTCAAGTGCAGAATGTGAGTCATAGAGTTCTTTCAGCTTTTGTAAAGGTTCAAAGGCAGTTGAATATGATGAAATGTGGCGACTCACCTCCTTATTTACAGATGTTGCGATTAATGCATACGCTTTGCTGTTCTTTTTTTCCCAGATAGCGAGCTCTTTGCCTGAAGTAGGCTTTTCTAGGTCACTGTCTCTTTCTCCGACACACACTCCTTTCCACAACTCATTGAAGATGAGGGTGTGTTGTATCATCCGGGACCATTCAGGATAGTTCTCCTTGCCAGTGAGAACTATTCCTACGATAGAGATGATTGAATGCATTCTGTAAAAAAATTCTTCTGCTGATGAAAAACTTTTGCTAATAGACTAATACTTCTGATGGAAATTTTTTTTTTCTCTTATGAAGAAAAAAAAAACTTATGCTGCTATACAATCAAATTGTTCTCAAAGGGGTAAAAAGATTTCAAAGTCTTTATGCACTATATTTTCTTCCAATGTCTCTATAAAATATCCTCCATATCACCTCCTCCCTTTTTTCTTTAAACATATATCATTCAATACATATATCATTCAATACATATATCATTCAATATATATATATCATTCAATACATATATCTTTCAATGTATATGCCATAGAGCAATATTAAAAACCACTGTATTATACCATGTTCATGTGCATTCTTTGAACTGTAATTTACAACGGTCAACCTCAGCAAAGCATTAAAGATATGAATGGCACCAATAATCAAATTGGATCCAACTGTAGGGGCAGAAGCACAGAATCTCGGTTGCAAATGGAATTCGAATTATTCAAAGCTGCATTCGAACTTATTTGAAATGTTGCATACACATTCGATATCATTACCATATGAAACAACATTCGTTGGATCATATACCATTCCCCATACCATTAAAAAACATATCAGGCAACATTTAAAACATTCGATATCAGGCAGCTTCAAAACATATTAGGCAACATTTAAAACATTCGATATCATTACCATATGAAACAACATTCGTTGTATACCATTTACCATATGAAATGTTGCATACACATTCAATATCATCGTTTGAAAAGTCATGGGATCTCTACTATGGCACCATGAATCTTTGTGGAAACTCCAAGGCAGTATTGCATGGTTTGGAGAGGCGGTATCCGCAGAACAGGAAGCTCTGATTCCAATCTGGAAATTCAAGCCGCCAGCAGTGCAGCCCTCGGTGGTAAGGCCTACTCTATGGACGCCGACCTCCAGGTACACGGGAAATGTGCAGTTCAACAATGGTCGAACTTATTTGAAACAACAGTGAACATATTTTTTTGAAATAGCATTCAAAACGTTCATAACCAGCGTTTCAAAAATTTTCATAACCAGCGTATGTCAATTCAACAGCGTAACGCCATACCAACACGCCATCAACACGATTTCCATTTCAATTCAGCGCAGTTAAACGCATCATCATAGAGGACAGAGGACAGAGGTGTTCAGTGGATTAGTTGAGAACGACAGAGGAGTTACGAGGCACGGCTAAAAAAAGAACCTGGGACCTGTGCTCTGATACCATGTCAGGCCAGGAGTAACTCCAGAAAAACTGATTCGTTTATTCCATTAGGTAGCTATTTGTTATATACATGAATGTGACCACTCAGTTCATCTTCTTGATGACTGTTCACATTCAAATTCTCCCAATCGCTGAGGATTAGGTGTCAACAGTATTGAAACAGGTCTTTACTAATAAAATTTTAATGAGTCCAGTATAGGAGAAACTCGGCGTTTTTCAATTTCTAGGGAGTCAGAGAAAACTTAAGAAAACTCCATGGTTGTCCTTTTTCGGTAAATTTGTGTCTCCCCAAGCTCGAAAAAGCTATAAAATAGATTACTTGATGGATATCGCTGCCATACGCAAGGAGTACTTTTCATAATTTAGTGCCGTCATATGAAAAGTTATAAAACAATCGAAAACTCGTCATTTATTACCAATATCGAACTCGTAAACGACAATAAGTCTGGCAATCTTTCATGTTTATACGGTCAGAAAAGAGCTTAAGTAGACCGTCTTTTTAATTCCGTTTTAACGAGTCTAAAAAGAAAAACTCGACAATCTTTTCATATTTTAAGAGTCAGAAAAGAGCTTAAAGAGGACTCCTATGTGTTTTTGTTGAAAAAGACCAATTTCACTTGAATACCCAATATTCTACACAAAAACTACAAACATTACTCATATTTGTTTTAAAAATAATAAAAATGTACTCAAAGTGACCTTTCCAAAGTAAAAAATAAATAAATTAAATTTATTTATTCAAAATATCTTATAAAAAGGGCTTTTACAAGTTCATTTTCACCGTTTGGCTTTGGAGTAAAAAGTAAGAGCTTTTGGTAAGAAAACTTCATGTGGAGATTGCGGAAAATCCGACTGCTGGAATCAAGAACCATCTTCTTCAAGTAATCCACATTGTCCCTGAATTGCATTTCATCCATTTAAAAATTTGTTTTAGGCTTTAAAAATTGATTTTTAGAGAAAAATTAGGGCAAAAAATTTCCCGCGGCAGTTGCGCAGGTGCGCCATGTGGCCCCTGCACACCTTGATTTTTCCATGCACATGGAAAAGTCGGGGTGCCGCACCTGTCCTTAAGAAGAAGTGCGCAACTACACACTGTCTCTAAAAGGATGGGTGTGAATCCTACGGAACGCGGATGTAAAACCCTAAATTCTTCATTTTTGCCCCATAGATTTTGAATTGAAATGTTCTAAACCACCTATTTTGCAATTTAGGTACACAAGATGCTTATTTGGTGGGAAAGAGAGCATGAGGACGTGGATCAAGCCGCATTACTCCATCCACCTTCATTACAGGAATTGATAGCATGCGGGCTATTTAAATTTTGGACCATACCTGGCATGAGGGCACAGGTAGACTTTCTACAATGGCTGGTGGATAGGTGGAGCACGCAGGACCAGTGCTTCACTATTGGTGGCAACCGGCTCGAAATTGAGCCGGAAGACATAATTTTTGACTGCCTTGCCCAAGAGAGGCGCGGAATTATCTCTGTTCGGATCTAGGCCAGGTGGCCAATTTGTCGCTAGTCTCCAACTAGAGTTTTGTAATAACCAAACTACGGACAACATATAGATGTTAAAACTATCTACCGTCCTGAACTAAAAGTGATCGCCTTTACTGTTACTAGACTCTGTGGGAGCGCAACATTGCATCTAGCTACCGGTTCTCAGATGCGCATGGCAGTAGACTGCTTCCGAGGCACCATTTTCAATTGGTGCGATGTTGTATTAGCCAATGTGAAGGGCCAATTGACTAGGGAAAAGAATGGACAGCTAAAGAACTTTGGATATGGTTATTTAGTTGTTAGCTTTGCCCTAGAGAGGGTACTTATGCTAGTTCCACAACAAATTACTGTTGAGGCTGGACTTCCTTGAGATCCTAGGGTTATGTGTTGGGTTGCAGTCATGGCCCGCCATCCTGAGGAGGGTACTGAGGTTGTTCGATTCACACCTGAGTATTTTCGTGGGTTAGAGAACCAACTCTTTGTGATTCAGTATTTTCCATACGCTGGGATGGATTTTCGTGGTGATCCTGACATGGCTCTTCCACCAGGAGAGCAATGGGATGATAGAGGTAAGATTGTTTTCAACATTTTCAATTATATTTTTTTTTGCTTTCTAAATCGTCCCAAAACTAATAGTAAAAAGTTTTTAAATGCAGATGTGGGTCCATGGTGACTAGTAGCTCTCCAGCCTTATGATCAAAGACAGTCAGCTGCCACAGCACCGACCCCACAGGATCAATCAGCAGAGAGCTTGGCCGAATTGGAGGGTCATCTAGAGCGCTTGACAGCAGATATTCCGGAGACCAGCATAGATGACATTCCTCTTAGACTTCAGCGCTATGTGATTGGGGTCCCAGGACCTTTTAGGAGGTTCCTCTGTAGAGTGGCCTGAGCAGTGGTGTCATATCGTGATCATCACTAGTGATAGGATGATTGCCTTGTAGACTCATTTTTGGACTTTTTGTGCTATCATTTTTGCCGATCATAAGGTGTTTTTCAACCTATGATCGAAGACGATGTATATTTTGACACACTCCTATGCTATACTATATTACTATTTTTGGTTATCTTGCAAAACATGTTATGGGATGTTTTTAAATTTACTGTTTTATTTAATGCAAATGTCTATTTAACATTCGAGAAGCAACTGCATCTGCTAATGTATTTAAATATCTTGGAATGTGCTGATATTCGATGTAATCAAATTCTCATTCCAAGCGATGGACTCTAAAAAATAATCGTAATAACACTGGATTTCTAATGGCATAAACTCTGTTAAGTTGTAATACAATGAGTTCCGAATCTAATCTAACAATCAAACTCCGAATTCCAAATGAGATGGATTCAGATAATAATTCAATCACTGCACTGTATTTTGCAATGTTGTTCGTTGTTTCGCCGAGGCTTACCCCATGCATAGATACTAACTCGTCAGAGGGCGAATAGATAACCCAAGATGCGGAAGAGATGTTCCATGTACTACGACAAGTGCCATCAGCAAAACCAATGTATGTTTGGAGAGGCGTCGACATCTGCAATATCAAGAGTAAAATCAAGATAAGCAGGAATAATGATGAAAAACACTCTCTGATGTAAAGCACGCATTCCTAATCTAAAAACACACCAAACTTAGAAAGAAACTAGTCTAAAAAATCTCCACACTAATATTTTAAGCATAATATCACTTTAGATAAAGCCCATTCCTAGGTTTACCTAAAGAGACACCGTCAAAATCTTCTAATTCATAGGCCCCTTTTGCCAGCTTTTGCTTGACAATATACGGACCATGCCACATGGGTACAAATTTGCCAGCCCCTAGCTTATCGTTTGCTTGATCGTAAAGTAAGACTAGGTCTCCTTTCGAAAAATTGCGGGGTGTAACATTCCGATCATACTGAGCTTTAATCCTTTTGGCATGAGTTTCAACAGCTAATGCAACATTACGTCGATTCTCATCTAATTGAGCTAAGTATAATAAACGTTTTTCCTCTTTGGAAGTGGCTGGTAATAATTGTACAGCAATTTGTAATGACGGGATTTCGCATTCAATGGGTAATACTACCTCTAAACCATAAACCAGTTGAAAGGGAGTAAAACCTGTTGATGTTTTGACTTAGGTTTGGTATGCCCAAAGCGCTGAAAATAACATGTTATGCCAATTCAACCTATGAATCCCAATGATTCGTCGGATAATGGTGACTAGAACTTTGTTGATTGCTTCAACCAGACCATTTGCCTGTGGGTAATATGGAGTGGAACTATCGTGACGCAGGCCAAGCTGATCTGTAAGTTCAGTCATCATGATGTTTCGAAAATGACTCCCATGGTCAGTGATAATCACTTGAGGAACAACAAACCTAGCAATTATATGATTGAAAACGAAAATTACAGCTGTTTTGCCGTTTGCCGAAAATGTAGGCATCGCCTCGGCCCACTTGGTAAAATAATCTATCGCAAGGATGATATACACATGCCCCCCAGCCGAGTGAGGGTTACATGTAATAAAATTGATACCCCATTTTGTGAATGGACCGACGAAAATTATAGGGTGGATAGGAGCAGGTGGAGCGCGCATCTTACGATAAAAAATTTGGCAATTGTGGCATTTCTGGACTGCAGTGATACAATATTTGAATAAGGACGGCTAGAAATAGCTAGCACGCAAAATCTTTTGGGCTGTGGCATACCCAGACATATGTCCGCCACACGCTCCAGAGTAATAAGTCATTAAGAACCTTTTCAGCCTCGTCATGAGTAAGACAACGACGGAAAACAGAATCCACCCCACAATGATAAAGAGTATCTCCAATAATAGTGTAAGGTTGGGATTGGAAACGTATTTTCCGGCGCTGAGATTGTGAAATGTTAGGCCAAAAAGATTGGGTTTGGAGCTAGACAAGGATATCTCCATACCATGGATCAACAATGCTGATAAGAAACAAGGATTCATCCGCAATGGGTTCTTCTGCCACATGTTCGATATCAACACGAGGGAAGTCACACATAAATTCCACAAAAACCAAAGACTTCTTTGACTTGGCCTTTTCAAATTCCAAGTCAAATTCCTGCAGGATGACAATCCATTTGGAATACTTGCCCCCTAGCAATTGGTTAGTCAAAATGTATTACATAGGGTTACAGTCAGAAATGACTGTGGTTTTGCGTAACAAAATGTAATGACGAAATCACGGAACAACTTGTACTGCTGCCAAGGCCAGTTTCTCCACATGTGAATATTTTAACTCAGTCAGAGTTAGAGTCCGACTAAGATAATAGATCACATGTTCACTTTCAAATTCATCCTGTTGAACTAAGACCATCCCAATGGTGGAATAGGAAGAGGCGAGGTACAAGAAGTAATCCTGGTTGTAGTTGGGAGGATGCAGTAACGGCGCATGGGTCAACGCTTGTTTAAGTGCATCGAAAGATTTGTCAGCTATCTCGTCCCAAAAGAATGGAGTGTTCTGTTTCAACAACCGGGTGAAACCTTTTGTAATCTCGGCATAGTTAGGAATGAAACGACGTAAAAAGTTTGCTTTCCCTTGCAAACTCTGGAGTAGGCGAAGAGTCGAAGGAGGTGGTAACTTGACGATGGCTTTGACCTTCGAAGGATCGACATGAATGCTGGCTTTGGATACAACAAATCCCAGTAAACGACCCGTTTCTATACAGAAAACACACTTGTGTAGATTCAGCCTGATCCGATAATGCCTACATCTCATAAAAATTGCTCGTAAATGAGTGATATGGTTGGCTCTACGTAAAGAATGGGCAGGTAAATCATCGAGATAAGGTTGCATAATGTGCTTGATGTCATGAAACGCATAAGACATAGCCCTTTGAAAAGTTGCTCCGGCGTTCTTCAATCTAAAAGGTAACTTGCAATAAGAAAATGTCCCCCATGGACATATGAATGCCGTTTTTGGTTGATCGGTATGTAGATTGTTAATTTGATTGTAACCAAAAAAGCCATCCATAGAGGAGAAAATTTCACTGCCGGCACAATCATCGGTAATTTGATAGATATAGGGTGTTGGATAATTGTCCTTGGGACAAGCACGCTTGATATCCCTATAGTCAATACATATTCTTATTGTCCCTTGTTTTTTAGTAACCAGAACAATATTCGATACCCAATCCGTCAAAGGAATTGGATAAATGAAACCTGCTTTAAGTAATTTCTCAACTTCTGTTTTGATGGCAGCAACTTTTCGTGGGTGTATCTGACGCAAACGTTGTCGGACAAGTTTAGCATCCGTGTAAGTTTTGATCTCATGAACAATGATTGAAGGATCAATTACTGGCATTTCCTCATAGGACCAGGCAAACACATCACGAAATTCTTGAAATAGGGCTTTATATGTTTTGACTTCAGTGTCCGTACAAGAAGCACCTCTGTGAATGTTTTCAACAATCCCAGGTTTGACTGAAATGTCCATAGGAACCGTTCGAGAAATATTGGCTAAATTTTGTTCAGAATCAGGATGTTTCAATGGATTTTGCGATTCTTTGACATATTTAGTAGTAAAAATAGATGAAAAATCATTCTCAAAATGATCAATCTCAAGTAAAAACGAAGATCGATGATGAAGATCTTCCCATGGTAACGCATCAACAGACAAAATTTCCCGAATTTGCTCATCGGTGTGAACATTTTCAAAAAAGGTTGGTGAATCTGAGGTTGAGATTGAAAGTGATTCTCCACGGATCTCATTCACTAGATCAAGATTGGTTGAACTTGAGTCGGAAATGACTGTACGACCTGATAAGCAACTTCAAAGGGACTCAACGGCATGACATCACCAAAAGATTCCACCTCGGAATCGAATGGAACGATCCAACGATCGTCAAGAACAATGGATTCTGACGAAATCATATGGATAGTCGCAAAAGGAGATGGTACGTTGGGAGGAGGAAATGAAAAAGTTCCAAGTAAACCATAATCTTTAACTAATCCTACCCCAACATCCTTATAAGGGATAGAAGTTTTACCAACATGTTGAATACTCTCAGCAGAGGATGGGTCGGACGAAAAGTAAGTTAACTGATCTATTGTAACGATCTTTCCATTATGTGGAAATTTAATAAGCCGAAAGACCGATGAAACAACAGTAGTCATGGCGTAAGACCAACTACGACCCAAAAGAAGGTTGTAATCCAGAGGGGCATCAACCACCTCCACATCTAGATTAACAGTTTTTCCTTCAACCCCTATAGGTAAGTCTTGCAAAATGCCATAAGGATGAAACCCTCGGCCATCAAAGGCCTTCAGAATCATCGGGGATTGATTAAGTGTAGGAGAACCAAGGGTTTTCCAACACTATATTGACATAATACACATTGAAGCTTCCTCATCAATCACAGTCCTAAAGCAAGGTCTATTTTTGACTAACACTGGAATCTGGAAAGCCATTTGATGAGGTAAACGAGATGTACTATTTTCTAAATCGAAGACTATGAGGTTTGAGTCCTGAAGATCAACATCTCCTATAGCTGACAATAGCATTTTACGCTGTGCCGGACAATATTTTAGCACCTCCAAAGCTGACATTGCTAAAGGGGAAACAGCTAAATCTTCAACAATTTTATAGTTATGAGCAGCTCTTGCATGTGGATTGAAAGTTGAATTTCGAAGTATACCCTTAGTGGGCGGTTTGATTACTAAGTCTGGATTAGGTTTCTCGATCTATAGTGGATCGGAACCGGACGGAGCTGAGGTTGATGGATTGGAGTTAGAAGATTCCGCTTCCTTACCACCAATAGGACTCTTACTTCCATAATCTTGTGATCGTGTCGCAATCCTTACATGTGACATCATCATTATGGGCTCTTCTGAGGCATTAGAGGAAGAACCTATCATCTTACTGTCTTGACTCGGAAAAGGATCCTTCAAAACAACAGGTGTTTGCGAACCTTTGACAATTTTCGCAACCTCGTCACGATGTGGACAATCTCTTGTAAAATGCTCCTCATCGCAGATGAGACAAGGATAGCGAGGTTTACGTTTCTCGTCAGTAGATTCAGGTTTATCTGATTTCTCCTTCGAGTTTTGCTTATTCTTCTTCTTGCCTTTCTTCTTACCATTAGATTTTGATTTGGCCGTAGATGATTCTACGACATGGACATCGACAAAAATTTTAGTTGAAGACTCTCCCTTCGAGGAATCTGGTAAGTTATAATAGGAGAAGAATTCTTGGAGGATTTCTTCTTACTCTTGGTATTAACAGTACCAATCATACCGTCAGCGGCATGAGACCTTGAGGGAGGTGCAGTTATTTGATTTTGTTTTGGAAGGTCGGGGATTTTCTCGTGTAAAGTACCTGACTGCATATAAACTAAGTCAAGGTACTAAGCTTGAGAAATTACTTGCTCTTTGGTAACTACTCCTGCCTTGGCTACATCTTCAGTTATTTTAGGTAATAACGATTTTACAAACCATTCTGCCAAAATCTGGTTTAGAATAAAAAATTTCACTAAACGAAGTCAACGTTGCCATTCATGAATATGGTCTGAAATATATGTGGACGTCAACTATTTTAATGAAGTTAATAATTCCGTTCCATTGTCATATCGGACTGGCAGCTGAAAATGAGTAAGGAAGGAAGTGGCTAACTGACTAAAATTGTAAAATGAGCCTCGTGGCAACTCAATGTACCACTTGGCTGCAAGGCCAACCAAAGTGCGTTGAAAAAGACGAAGATGAATTGAATCATCTATAATGGAATTCGATGCACAACAGAGATGGTAAGTCATCACATGATTAGACGGATCTTCTCCTGACTTCCCCTCAAACTTTGGTATATCACTGGGCAACTTATTTGGCATTGGCAGCCAAAACGGAAGATAATTAATGGGATTGTTCATAAGGTGTGACAAGTCAGGTAAATCCAAAGTTGCTATAAACAGTAACTGACGGGTCAGATCCTGAAAACTTGGGGTCATAAGACCAGCCCCAGCAGGAGGATATCCAAGATAACTTGGTATCGGATTTGCATTTGGGATATTATATCCTCCTAGAAAACCAGGATTAAACGGACCATACTGGGGTTTTTGAGCTTGTTGATAAGTATACCCAAGGTACGGTTGGTACTGATAAGCCGGGCTCTACACAGCAGGACCAAATTGGTACTATCCTTGGTACGGTTGATAAGTAAATTGGGGTTGACTTGTGACAACCGTACTAGGCCCAGGTTGTCTTATAGGCATTGAAACTGGAGTCTGGATTGCAGGTCCGGACTGAGGTAAAGAGGCCTGAGGAGTTGATACAGGAGCAGTAGAAACTGGAGCTGTTGATACTCCAAAAATAGGTGGGGTGGATTGAACAGAGGCCGCAGTAGTTGCAGCAGACGTTTGGGGTGGAGTTGGAAGTGAACTAGGCCCAGACTGATGAACTACCCCAGGTGTAGAAGTTTGAGTAGTAGGATGGAAAGGTTGCTGGGGTGAACCAGAAATCAAAGGCTGTCCAGATTGAGATGACAACTGCACACTGGGTTGCGAAGTCTTTTGATCCCACACCACGTTCATTCCGGGGTATGGACCCATAACAAGTTGAGCATATTGAGGAGCAAAACCAGGTTGAATGTAAGGTTGATAATTATACGGTACATTTCCTGGTCCTTGAACAAATGATTGACCTGAAGGTGGTTGGAAACCTTGCGGTTGGTATTGAACTTGAGGTTGGTACTGACCTTGAGGTTGGTACTGACCTTGCGGTTGGTACTGACCTTGAGGCACATATTGATACTAAGGTTGACCTTGAGGTACATATTGGTACTGGGGTTGACTTTGAGGAAAATACTGTCCGGAAGGGATGTACTGTCCTTGAAGTTGCCCCCCAGGTGGTAATGGACTACCTTGAGGTTTCCCCCCAAGCGGTATTGGAGTACCTTACAGCTGCCCCCCACGCGGTATTGAACTACCTTGCGGTTGCGGGTTAGGAGTAGTACCAGACATCATAAGGATCTCTTCGACACTTAATGGTTTAGTTCCGCTATTACCAGGAGATACTACATATTCGATGGGTTGAGGAGATGCTCCTGAAAACGTACCAGATAAAGACTGATACCCAGGAGGAACAAAAGGAACGCCATGTAAAAAAGTTTCTGGCATCTGAGAAAACAAGGATGACTATCTCGACATATTCAAAGGAGGATAATAACCTCTGGGTGTTGGATGGAAAGGAAATCGAGGTGGTGAAGACGTGAGCCCTGGATTTTCTAAAAAATTGGTCAACGAAATATACCAAGCGTCACCTCTAATGCGACTGTAGAAAATGGATTCACGCTCTCGAAGTTCGATAGCTGGTTGATTTTCAAGGATGCTTATACCTTCGTTCAGACTTACAAGTTCTTCTATGGAAATGAGTCCAGAAGGAAGATTCTGGGTAATGATAGTTTCTACCCTGGGTGAACTAGGACCACTAGAAACCGGAGAAGCAAATCCCAAAGATGGAGTAGCAGCAGGTTCAATTTTAGGTTTAGAGATTTCAGGTTCTTCGGCTAATGAACTAGTAGAAGTAATACTACCAGTAACTTCGGAAAATGAAATCGGTTTAGAAATATGTTCTGTTACTTGAAATAGATGATCAAGATGTATGATTAATGAAGACTCTCCGGCCTTTGGTGACCCAACTCTACTTTCACTAGGTGTGACAAGAGCTCACCCTTCAAGTTGACTTGGTGTAAATTCGAGAGGCTTCCACCGAAGTCGACGGGATTGTCTCGGTAATTCAGCCACGATTAATTATTTAATTACTTCACACGAAAACAAAGAAAATCTCAAAAAAACCACCTAAAGTCTCTAAAGAACCAAACAATTTGAATCACATGCCTACTAAATCTAGGAGGTCAAACCACACACAAACAATATCTTTCTGGATTGAAAATAGTAGTTGGTGATGAAATCCAACGTTGCAGAATTCAATACAGAAATGGCAGTTGGAACAGTTACCCCGACAACCTGATTAATGAAACAGATTGGCACAAGTTTCTCCACTATAACCGTCTCAAGTGAAGATAACCCCCCAGAGAGTCCAAGTGAGTCTAGTCGACGTCTGCTCCAGGTACAATGGGATCTTCCCTCCACCGTCACCTAGGAAAGAATCCTAAATATTATGGCCACTAAGGTCACGAACGGAAACAAATATACCAGGGGGAATAGTCTACGATCCGATACACACGCAAGGGCAGAGTAACAAGCTCAATCCCCTTGAAGGCTCCTTGACATAATCCAAGGTTTGCCAACAAGTGACCCCAGGCTCCTCGACAATGGTCAATCCGAGGTTTACCGTTTTTAATACGTGAATATCTTCGATCGTTCCAAATGAGGAAGGCTTGATTCCCACACTGGTTCGGAGATGATCTCGTGCTTCTCCTTTAAGAGGAGCTTTCCCAGAGCATAGATGTAACAATTGGAATTTCTCCCTATCGCAAGATCGACTACTTGTTTGTTTAAACTATCTTGGAGAGTTAATTACTCCTAGGGGTGATTTTAGGGGCGAATGTTCGCCCTTTGGCGAAATTAAGGGGTTTTAAATTTTTAGTGGGCGAATATTTTGTATCATAGTACATTTTTACAAATCACCTCAAATAGCCCACCTTATTTTAAGGGAGAGGGTAAAAAAGGTAAATTTAGCCCTTGAAATTAGGAGTTACAACCTTCCATTCGCCCATTTTCAAGAATAGGTTTTATTTAAGTGAATCCTATGGGCCAAAGGCCCAAATACCATATTTATAAAAGAGGTATGGTAAATTAATAAAAATATAAATAAATGAGAGGTATGGTAAATAAATAAAGCATTTTTATATTTACTCCATAAGTCACCTTATATACATGCAAGGGTGTAAACAAATAAAA
The DNA here is from genome assembly GCA_000404065.3 of Pinus taeda. Lineage (NCBI taxonomy): Eukaryota > Viridiplantae > Streptophyta > Pinopsida > Pinales > Pinaceae > Pinus > Pinus taeda. Next base: position 13,363 of record APFE031218694.1, read on the forward strand.
ATATAAGTAAAGTGGAGGTATGGTAAATAAATAAAACGTCTTTTTATACTTACTCAAAAGGTATGGTAAATAAATAAAAATATAAATAAACTATACGCATGGTAAATAAATAAAACCTCTTTTTATATTTAGTCCATAACCCTCGTTCTATTTATGAAGGCTCAAGAAAGAGGTTTTATTTAAGTGAATCCTATGGCCAAATACCATATTTGTAAAGGTATGGTAAATAAATAAAAATATAAATAAACTATACGCATGGTAAATAAATAAAACCTCTTTTTATATTTAGTCCATAACCCTCGTTCTATTTATGAAGGCTCAAGAAAGAGGTTTTATTTAAGTGAATCCTATGGCCAAATACCATATTTGTAAAAGAGGTATGGTAAA
>APFE031218694.1:26718-43695 GCA_000404065.3 Pinus taeda
GGATTCACTTAAATAAAACCTATTCTTGAAAATGGGCGAATGGAAGGTTGTAACTCCTAATTTCAAGGGCTAAATTTACCTTTTTTACCCCCTCCCTTAAAATAAGGTGGGCTATTTGAGGTGATTTGTAAAAATGTACTATGATACAAAATATTCACCCACTAAAAATTTAAAACCCCTTAATTTCGCCAAAGGGCGAACATTTGCCCCTAAAATCACCCCTACCTGCTGGTATAGTCTAGGTCCATGCGGTCTCATTTGGTTCATGAAATAGAGTGGTTCAGTGGCTCCTTCGGCCCCTTGGTATACAACTTTAAGGCTGGGCAAGGAGGGGCAATGATCTTCTTCACAGATTGAACAAACCTTTATAGAGTTCAATGGACATTTGTTCCTAGGATGCCTCCTAGTGCATCTAAGACAAAAGATGGCCAAATCCCTCTCTGCTTCCTCTTGTTTTCTTTTGATATGCAAAGTATCCATTTTCATGGGAAGAGTTTGCAACATCTCACTTTTGAAGTCTTCTAGCATGTTTCCAATTTTACCTTTAATGGATGAATTGGAAGAGGAGGTACTGGCTATGTGTTGACTCCCCCTACCTTTCTTTCTAGTTGCTCTAAAATGGTTTCTAAAAATAGTCTTTATGTCCTCATAAGATAGTTGGTAGATGTCTCCACTAGCCAGTAGATGGAGGGTGTCTAGAAGGTCTTCCAGAATTCCCCTGAGTAAGACCAACTTTAGAGATTCAAGTTCAAGTGTGCACCTGACGTGTTTGTAACTGAGTTGGAACCTCTCTTCATAATCTTCTAAGGATTCATTACTTCCCATGGTCATTCAGAAGAGTTATTCCTTGGTACCTTTTGACCTACAGTAGTCTTGATATTTGTCATTAAAGGCCTGCTGCATCTGAGCCCAAGTTGTGATGCTATTGTCAGGTAACCCCATGAATTAACACAATGCTGCATCCTTGAGAGTAGAAGGGAATAGTTTCAAGTTTTGCTCATCTTCTGCATAGTCATAGGTTCAACAAATGACAACAAACTCAAACAAGAAGGTATTAGGATCTTCTGTAGTCAAACCATGGAAGTGAGGTAGGGCTGAAGGACTTATATTCTTCATTTTGGTATCCCCATTGGTCTCCCGAATGGGAAAGGTACATTCTATTCTCTCTCCATTTCCCCTAGCATTTCTGTTTTCAGCCATTGGCTCAGGAGGGATGTTTTCTTCTTCTTTTTCTTCCCCTATAAGTTCTTCAAATATCTCTGGTTGTTCACCTAAATGTTCTTCTTGATCACTGCCACCGAAGAAGAGAGAAGGTTGGCTGTGTGATGTAGTGGGGCTGTTGGGCAAGCATTTTCGTGAATTATCTCTCTGCCTACAAGGCATGAAAGAAAATCTTTTTGATTGGGTTTTTTGTTTTTGTTTTTTTTTTTCCACTAATTGTACCTGGAAAACTGAAATGGATTGAACAAAACAAATTGCAACTAACTGAAATGAACTTGCTGAAATGAAATTTGCAGAATTGAAAAGGAAATCAAGGAAATGCAGAGACAAAAAGAAATGACTAGTCTACTCTTTCTGAAATGAAATTTGCAGAATTGAAAAGGAAAGCAAAGAAAAGTAGAAACTGAAAGAAACAACTATTCTACTTTTGCTGAAAGAAACTAATTAGCAGAATGTTTGCAATAGAAAATAGAAGAAAGCAGTGATCACAAAATACTCTGACGCTTCCCTGGCAACGACGCCAAAAAGTGCTGAGCACCAGTATTGCAGCAATAATGCTGCAACTCCTCGCTGCCTAATTTACTCTTATCAACCTGGTAGTTCGTAACAAACTTGGAAGTGACGATGTTGTATGCACTAGTACTAGTTCTTACTGCAGGCTGTTAGTTGGTCAGTTGATGCAAGATCACTAGGAGCTCAAGCCAACTTCTATGGATTCCATAAGAAGCTCTATATGTGATGAAAGAAAGGGAAGCATACTCCACAGAGGCTACTCTAATTGCAGAAAGGAAAAAGACTGAAATGTAAAGTAAACCTAACAAACGCTACTTAACTAACTAATCCTAATTTTGCAGAAAGTACTATGAAAACCTTGAAATGAATGCCATTACCTACTCAAGGAAGTAAAAAACATCTAAATCAAGCTATTTCTAGAAGTAAATGAGCAAAAAAACATCTTTTCGGATTTTTATGTATTTTTATGTGAAATTGACATGCATGTATTTTATTGTGTGTGAAGGTGGAAGCGAATAGGTGGTGTTGAAGGGCGACTTTGGGGTTTGAGGAGATGTAGGATGGTGTAGATGGGTCCTAGAAGGTCTTGGGTGGCCTTCTGGAGGCTTTTCCCACACTCGGACTTCAAAAGAAAGCCTACAGGAAAATCTACAAGAGGACACAGGGGATCTACAGGAGGTCTACAGGAGGATGCCAAGAGCAATTTTGAAGGTTTTGAGGGCGTAAGAGCGGGTGGAAAAGGTAGGTGAAGGTTGGGATGATGTGTTAAGGGGCCTAGGGTCCACCAAGGATCACTAGGAGAGGGAGAGATGATTGGGAGAGAGGAAGAAGTCCTATGGAAAAATGCAGAAAACTAAGGTAGATTTGAGGTGAACTTTGGGCGACCTATAGGGCATGGATCAGGGAGAGAATGTGATGGCTGATAGGCTGACCTGCTGTGAGAAGAAATTTGCTGCAAAAGAACTGTCAATCAACCAATGAGATCAAGCAAGCAAGGAAATGAGTACATAAAAAAAACAGAATTTTGCATCAAGCTAGTCTAAATTATTAGCTATGGAAGTAAATGCTGAAAAAATGTGACAAGGAGAGAGAGAATGGAAGAAGACTTATTGCAAAGACAAAAATGAGCATGGTGAAAAAGATCTAAAGCAAAGTATTAACATTTTAACAAACTGCAAACACTAGAAATCCTATGGAGAAGGAAAATCTATGTTTTTGGGACAACAAGAGGGTCTTTGCCTCAGTTCATGGTCCCAAAGGGAGGAAAAGAGGCCAAGGCACTATTGCTAGCCTTTTGAATCTTCCTTCTATCACTGCTTAACCTACTATAGAAAACACAAATGGAAACAACCTTCTAAATCACCAAAAGAAAACTATTCTTAACCAAAAAAGAAATTCATCTAATAGCAACTAATCCATAAATTGAAACAAAGCATATAAATATAAACAAGAGGAGCTTGGCTGCTTGGATTGGGCCCTAACCCAAGAACTTTAGCCCTCTGAGGTAACTCAGTGCTAGCTCAAAAATGATATCATCTTTATTATCAAAATAGTAATAGGATTACATGAAACTGTCACCAAAAGTAAGCTCGAAGTTGAGCAGAGTTTTACAATAGCAAAATTACAACAAAAATCCAATAAACAATCGACCCTAGTGAGGCCTTAGGCCTCTCTACTTATACAACTGAAGCTCCCAACAGCTTTCCTTAAAATCAGGGAGGCTTGGCTCCCAAAACTCGAGATAAACATAAGTTATCCTCCACTTGCTCAGCTGCCTCCTAGTGCATTGATTTGGATGTTTGTACTCTGAGCTGCATGAAGGGGAATTCGAAGTGGGGAGTAATAAATGAGGGGGATTCCCTCTTATAAATCCTCTCCTTTTTCCACTTCGAATTATTGCTACCAATTGTCCGTTGAATCTTTGACTTTGTCTTCAAAATTCAACAAAAATCTGTATTAAACACATATTAGACCTCATGGCATCATAACTAACTCAACTCACTCCCTAAGCGTAAATGTAATAAAAAAACATGCAACAAGCTAAGAGAATGTTTGATTTAACTATGTTAGGAGGCAAAATGAGCCCATATAATTACCCATTTATGGGGCTCATCAAAAAGAGAATGATGGTAACACATCACCATCATCCCATGGCAGTGACCATTGCAGGGAAAGAGCCAAGGAAAGCTCTCATCGCCATAATGACACCAAAGGCAGTAAGGAAAGGTATAACTAGTCTCAATATTTAAATGTTCATTTCAATTATAATAATGTTGTTAATGATGGAAATAAATCAAGGCATCGAAAAACATGTACCTTTTGTGGATTACATAACCATATATTTTCTAAGTGTTGGAAGAGAATAGAAGCACAAAAAAAAAATGAGGCATGAAAGACCCTCTCAATAGCAAGCAAAGAAGGTAAAGTAGATATGGAGGAAGAAGATGTCTTGCAGTCATTGCAACAGAGGTGGCCATCAAAGAGCCACTTGTTGGAGGCTCCATCAACAGTAACGCCTTAAAGACAAAGTGTCCGTGCATGAACCAGATGAAACAATTGTTTGGCAAGCAAAACCACCACAAGGGGATGACCCATTCACAACGATAAGTGAAAAATGGTTTCTAGATATGTTAGCTTGTCATGATTGGGCTTTTGTAAATCATTTGTTGCATTTTAAAATGTAAAAGTGATGATGTGTTGTCCATCACTTATTAAGCAACAATGGTGTCTGGTCTTATTTTGTGATGCATTTTACACTTTGAAAGTGATGTTGTGTTTCCATCACTTGTCAAAACAAAAATAATGTTTGGCCTTGTTTTTGTAAATCATGTGTTGCAGTGATGATGTGTTTTCCATCACTTGTTGAAGCAATAATGATATGTTGGCCTTGTTTTCATAGCTGGGGTATTGTTTCCATTTTTATGTAAACTTGATCACCAAGTATGTGTTATAAACTCGTGGAAAGTATGGGATGCTTGGGTCATTAGTTGGTCATATGAATTAAGCATGTAATTTGGAAAACAATGTACTACAGGTTTGTAGAGGTGGTAGGTGTCGGCTCATCGCTTATGGCTTTGAAGGACAAAGGTGAAGGAGAAGGAAGGTTGATTTATCAAACATTTGTAACTGCAGGTAAGGCACAAAGAAGTTGCAGATTATTTTTCATGCTTTTGGAGGACCAAAAGCTCCTCAGTGGGGAGGATTGATCCAAGTGGATCCAAACACAGGGAGAAGACCTAGAGGACTCAGAAATGGGCAAAATTAAAAGTGGTTAGATTATTCACAAACCAGCACTATATCAAAGTGCTCATTGCCTTGATTCCAATGGTGCAAATGACACCCAAATCCGAGCTCGTATGAGGGAGAACGAACCAGTCAACGTTTTGGTCAAAGTTGGGCTATGGGCCAGTTTTAAGTGTCCTACAATTTGACCAACCCCGAGGCATGAAACCAAGCTCCCGAAAGTAAGAAAATTTGTTGGATCGTTAACTTGTCTAATGTCCTATATATTAAACAAAATTGAAAAATCTATTATTATATAAAAAAATAAAAAAATAAATTTTAAAGTGGTGGCGGGCCATGACCCCTGCCACCCCGATCACACCCAAACCATATAAAACAAATTTTAATTTTAAATTTGGGTCCGTGGCCATGACGCCGCCGAATCCCCCCACCAACCCTCCAACATGTTATAACAACATATATTATGTTTGGGGTTAACAGGCCACCTCCGGTGTACCTGGCCCACACCCCCCAACCAAAATAGTTAACGCAACGAAATGTGATGCCGACGGGGATTGAACTCGCCCAGCCCATGTGTGTTGGCCCCTACTTGGTGGCCCCATGTACCTACCTCTGCACTGTTTAAAACCCAAAACACAACATCACATCAATACCATATTTAATACAAATGCAGTGTTTATCAAACCACGTGTTTTGTTGCTGGAGTTAGCGCACCCTCACAAAGGTTAACCAAAAACAAATATATTTTGTGCTATTTTGGAGTGGGTGGGGTTTGAACCCGACCCACCTCCATGCCATCCTCCAACAATAACAACGGCCCATAGGGGTGCTCATTGATTCCTCCACCCATCACATTATATTTAACCCTTCAAATTCATTTTGCACGAGAGAGGGAGAATGAAGGAGGTAAGGACCGAACGACGGATTTGAGAATGGAGGTGTGGAATGGAGAATAGAACCATGACGCAGTTCCAGGGGGTAGAACGTGGCATGGAAATTGAGGCAGCATTTTTTTATTAATTTTTGCAGGTTGAACCATGATCCTGGAAAAGAGTAGGTGGAGCCATGATTGAGCCAAATTTTCAAGAAGGCAAAATTTTGTCGGTGTCTAAATTTGACAAACTGTATGTCTATCCTACACGTCTCAGCGACACGAACCTGATGGCATAGACATAATTTTGATTTGAGAAATAGATCTTCAGATGACCTTGAGGAGGGAATCTTTGAGGAATCTAAGGGAATCTAAAAGATTCCTGAAGCCCTAGATTTTCGCTTTGTCAGAATTCAGAAATTTGATAGTCGATTTTACACTATTCGACGCCACAAATATGATGGTGCAATCATATTTTCCATTTGATCATTCTATTTTTCGAACTCTTTTCAAAGTGGACCGCAGGTGTCTGCGTACAATGTGTGAGCATTCATTTCCATGAGATTCAACGCCATGAGATTGATGGTATAGCTAGATCCAACAATTTATCATCCTCTTCTTCATATAACTCCTTGATGTGAGGTATATGTGGTGTGATCATGTAATTCTTTATTTCTTTGCTTGAGATGCATTTTGCTGTATAGATCCTTGTTTGATGTTTGATGTGGGATCTTGTTTTGTTCTTGATGTGAGATGTAATTATTATCATGTTTTGATTGATATCCATTTGTCGTCATGTTGACAGGATACTCATGGGTTGTCATGTATGTTTGAATTGAGATCCCTTTGATGCCATGTTGGCGGGATGCTCATTATTAACATTCATGAAATTATGTCATGCTGATAGGAGTCCTTTTTGAATGAGAGTTCCTGTAGTGAAACATCTCTTGGAGCCACTCTTGCATGAGGGCATATTCCTTTTATGATAGAGAAAACACATGCATGTACATCATCACTCTTTCCAACACTTAATGCAGCGGCCGACACCATCTTGACACTGGGCCCAGAAACGTAGTGCCTCCTGGACGAACTCCGTTATCAACGTCTTGTGTTTTATGTTGCTGATTCTTGTAATGTTCTCTCTTCTTTACAACATACATATATGTTCCTTTATCTTATTTTAAATGTAATTCTAATTACATCACGAAAGAAAAATATCTTGGTTAAATCTGGGAGTTGAGTCAACTTGGATCACATCGAATGCAAAGAACTTTCCATTGAGACATGCAAGCTCTAAGGTATTGGAAGGGAGTTTTTAGATCATCTTCCCAGATAATGAAGTCAACGGGAAGCGATCCGTTGAAGGAGGCCCATAATTAATCCCACATCATAGACACGAAACAAAGGATGTAGTAGAGTGAACAAGTACGATTCAGGACTATGGCAGAAAGTCAGACAATGTATAAGTAGAAAAGAACTGCAGACAGGACTTCTCTTGAACATATCGACGAAATGACTCTAGAGTTTGGTAGCATTTGACTCAGCATAGGATCAAAGGTCATGATGACAGAAAGGCATGATCAGATGAGGGGAAAAATAGATTTCCCAAACCCAGGAATGCAAGTGACCAAGTGAGGATGTCCCAAACCATACACGAGTAACAGATGAGTGTCATGTTCAAGAGGGACATGCTCCCTTTACATGATACAAAAGATGAACACTTTCACTTTCCCCCCACCATTACTGGCGAGTACCCCATATATTTTTTATCACAAGATTGATGGGGATATCATATGCTTTCAATATAAGTTCAACCTTCGGATAAATCTATCCTAGTAAGTTTTACAAGCCCTAGGAAGGACGAACTCGATATCGTCATGGTGACAAGTCCTGCATCGTTTTAAGTTTTACGAGTCTGGTGAAGGTGAAACTCGACACCTTTTTCATATTTAGAGAGTTTGAAAAATAAGAGAAAAAAAAACTCCAAAGGCCCCTTTTTGTAAATCATCTCTTGAACCCGGAAAGATAGAAACCAATATCTAAGAGAACCTCTTAGCGATGTTCGACTAAGGTATTCCTTTTTCGTACAATAGTCTATGTCAGTCCGGAAAAGGGTTAAACTTATACTAAGTATACATATTTTCATTTACTTTTATGAGTTTGAAAAGACAACTTCTAGACAATATTTCATTTCAAGAGTCAGAAAAGAGATGGAAGAGGACTCCTCTTGGAAGAACGAGTGGTATAAAATGCTAGCAAATGGTTACTATCATGATGGAACTGCTCAAAACATGTAAAGGTGAAGAGGCTAGCTAATAAGACCATTCATCACAGATGTTTCTTAGGTAAGGGTAAAACAACCAAGTGAAAGCGTATGATCGGCCAAAGAGATGGTGACATTGGAATGAAAAAAACCAAGATTCATATGGAATAGACATGCTGATAAAAATGGAAATCATGAGAGATAAAGTGGGAATGGTTTCATTTTTACAAAATCTTGAAACATGGGAAACTATGCTTGAGTATACTTGAAGATGGCTTCATTTTGTCACAAGCTTGAAATGGAAAGAAACTATGTTTGGGTTTGGTTTCATTTTTACACAAGCTTTAAAGAAAGATAAACTATGCTTGAGATAAGTTTGCATGCCCCCAAAATAAAGACTCAATTCAAGGTACATGCCCCCCAAGCTTCATTTCATTCACTTAAGTGCAAGGAATTAAGGTTCACATACAATATCAAGTGAAATAATCAACTGGGATTTTACGAGATCTAATCAAAGACTCGAATTGAAGGGGATTTGGCTCATTTTTTAACAAGCTTGACAAAGGAAAATAACCATGCTCATGACACCTTGTTTTAGTTTTTAACCGAGCTTGACACAAGTAAAGGAACCATGCTCATAACCTATTTCATTTTTTAATGATGTTTACATATTAAAAGAACTATCCTCATGAGGACCTATTTCATTTTTGAATGAGGTTGACATAGTAAAGAACTATCCTCGTGGTCCTTGTTTCATTTTTTAATGAGCTTGACACTAGACAAGGAAATCTGCTCCAAATAATTTTGATCACAGACTAGAAGAGGCCATGGCTTCCAAGAGGTTCTCATTAGATGGGAGAACACCACTCTAGAAGGGATACATGTCCAGGGATCCAAATGAAAAATCAAGCTCCAATGCCCCCAATACATGATGTACTACATCACCTACTAGATCGTCAATAGATGTGGGCATGAAACATGTAGCCACATAATTAACATGTGGCGGTGGTGATGCAGCTTGCACATAAGAACCATTTAGGGATGACGGTTGATTTGGGGTTGATTCAAGACCAATGAATGTAAGCTGATCAACAATCACAATTCTTCCTTCATGCGGGAAACACATCACATGCAATAAAGAAGAGACAATAGCTCCCATGACATAAACATAGTCATGGCCAAGGAGTAGATTAAAATCTAATGGGCCTTGGAAAACTATCATGTCTATATAGACAGTATTTCCTCCCAAAATAATAGGTTACTTAGGAAGGATCCCTAATGGTTGACTGGTTCCTTTGTTAAAGCTAACAGATTTTCGCTGATGGGGACAAGTTATGGAGAGCCTAAAGCTTTCCAAGCATTTTAGGACATAATGCTAACAGAAGTGCCCTTATCTATGGCTGTGCTAGGTACAACCATATGGTAAGCCTATATTGTAATCTAGAAAGGAACATAAGATGGAATACGATATCCTGTTAGTCGAATCCAATCAAAAGAAGTGACTAAACTAATCAGAGGGGGTGTCATAGGAATGTGAGAGCTGCCCTCGTGCTCTATGGGAACAAGATAATTTCTCTCATGCACCTTGGGAGCGGGAGGGTTTCCCTCTAGTTAATTCGAAACTGAAGAAAATAGAAGAACTTGAGTAATATGAGGTTCACTCTCTACTGAAAATTTACGGTTAACTGAAGGTGGAGCCAAGTCTACCATTTTCTCAACCAATGGTTGGTTGGGAATGGACTCATGAGACTCACTTTCAAAGAGAGCAGGGTTGACCAAAGATGCCTTTTGATCAATCACTTGATCAACTAGCGAAGGATCAGGGTAAATATTTCGATACCCAACCGAAAGATGAGGTTGGGAAGCTGTAAGTTTTTCCAACTCTTTGGAAGCCTCATCAAGAAGAGGACAATGGTGAATGGGACGATTACCTTCACACAACTTAGAGGGAAATTTGACTTTTCCTTTTTACCCATGGACCTTATTATTACTAGTTGAAGGTTTATCACCAATATGATCGCTAGAGGCTAATGACAAAGGTTGATGTGAACTTGTGGACTACACTTCTAAGACCTTGGGAATACCAATACAATTTCTAAGAAGGTGGTCATCCTTACATAACATGCAAGGGAATTTTACTTTCCAGGGCTGGTTGGAAGATTTTTCTACATCAGTTGCATCCATAGCAATGGATACTTGGTTGCCACCTTGCTTAATTTTCTTCTTCTTCTTCTTAGCTTCGTGGTTACTAGAATCTAGACTTTCACCATGAGAAGAGGAAGAACGGGGTGAATAAATAGGTAAAGAAGGTGAGGGGTCAACTTTAGGATCAACATGAGGTTAATTTTGTTCAAGTGGAGGAGAAATTGGTTGAAAAGAAATTTGGACACTCGGAATCATTGAGGTAGAAAATAACCAAACTGGTATACCGATGGTCAATCCAGGAAGGGACAATGTTGCCATATAGGGAGCACTAGTATTTCCAAAAGAAGGAAAAGAACTAGGATTCCCGTTAGAGGGTTTCCTTGACTAGTAGACTTAGGAAATGTTTCCATCAGTGTCAACCTAAGATCTACTAAGGATTATTTCCACAGGAAGAATGTTGTTCTGTGGTTAATTAATTGATTTTAGAAATTAACAAAACAAAATAAAAGAGGGGTAAGCTAAGAAATATGGTTTACTAAGTATCCGCGAACCGTAATATACACCTTAGCCAGAACCAAGAAATCAACGTATGGAGACCAATCTCCCTGAATGCTATGTTCAATGTATCACGTCTACAAGGCGGCTAACTTAGTTCCATGTGGTTAAAGGATAGCAACCTAATGGGGTCTCCCAATATATACTCGACGGTATGGGGAGCACAAATATGTTTTAGCTTTGTCTAATGCATAACTGTTCGGTGAGAGCATTCTGATATACTTACCATACTAGTGTGCCTCCGATATATAATAGAGTACTGGACAACCTCTGATATACTTCCGTACTTGAATGATATTTCACCCACGGGATACAACGCAGGAGGTTAATGACAACTGCTAGGTTTATAGACGCCGAAACACGTCTCTAGCATAGACCTCTAAATGTTTGCGTTAAGTTTGAAATGCTCCTTAGGTTAATTTAGTAAATTTTAATGTTGTTCTTGAATTATGTTTCAATTTTGGGCTCAGAACGATATCACCTGAATGCCTAAGATGCAACTATATGAGATGCTATCACCAACAAATTGATCATCTAGCCTAATTTACTAGATGGATCAAAGTACACCATGTAAAGCCAGTTTTACCATAGTAAAATTGCTTTCACTGTGAGGAATTACCTAATAAACCACCTTTATTAAGTAATTTATAGTTAAACCCATGAAGAATAATTAAATAATTCATTATTTATTTGATTTTCTTCTAGGAATAATTAATTTAACCAATATTTTATTATTATTCCTTATCAAATTTGACCTAATCATGAAAAATAAACAGATAAATCATTATTTATCTTAATTTTCTCTAAGAATAATTAATTAATCACTAATTAATTATTATTCTTTGTTAAATTTGACTCAATCCCTTACAAATAATTAAATAAATCCCTATTGTTTATTATTCCTTAACTAATTCATTGAGGTAATAAATAAATCATTTCTTTATTTATTATTTCTAAATAAAGGTTTAAATACTTTTTCCCTCCTAAACAAATATAATAAAATATTCGAAGTGGTAATTCCAAGAATGAGATCAATAACATTTTATTATTGCTCATTATTCGAGGATAACTCAATATTTTGCTATAAATAGGAGCGTTTTCCATTAATTATTTACTTTTGATTATTTTCATTGTTGCACTCACTGTTGTTACTCTAATTATTTTCATTGTTCCACACCATATTTTTGTTAGGTTTATGCATTATAGAGGAGAGAGACTCTACAGAAGCTGAAAGAGTTTGAGGATTGCCAAGAACCCATCCCATAGAGGGGCACTAGTAACATATATTAGTTCCCTTCATAGGTGTTATAATAAAATCATTCTTTACGTATCTGGTTTCCATTGGATATTTTGGGGTTATTACTCTTTATTTCACTATTTAACTATGGTTGCAACATAGATTAGAATTTTGACAGGTTTTGTTGCTATCAGTAGCTGCAGATCTACAATGTTTAGCAGTCATTTCTATTGTTGAGATCGTTTATCATCCACGATCTTAAGTGGGTTCTTTTCGTACATCATTGAGAAGAAAACACCACAACATGAGAAAAGGAAAACTTTTAGTTTCAATGAAAGCTAGACTAATAAAGGGAAGAAATTTCAATCAATAATGCATAATACAAAATGCATCATACCTTTCACTAACTTTCACTTTCCTCTTCCAAATGCAATGCAAGAGCGAAAATGATTTTCACTTTTCACTATCCTAAATGCAACTTTTTCGAAAGAAAAATGATTTTACTTTACTAAGATGCACTTATATGAATTATGTTTTTTTTTTTTTTGAATGATTTTATGCACCTAATACAAATTTTAGCTTTCAATCACTGAATAATGTGATCTATTTTCAATGATGAATCTCAAAAAATAACTTTTCAATGCAATTGATCTAATGCATTTTCACGAAAAGTAAATTTTGAAAGACAAGATAAAACAAATGCAAAATGATGTTTTCAATGATTTCCATGGAAAACAACACTCAATCAATAAAAAAAACCAACATCTTAATGACACAAACAAGCAGCAAGCTAGAAACCCTAGTACTCAATCAAATTTCACTTCAAATCCAAGGAGACAAATTTTGCAAATTAATCAGGACAATCAATAAAAAACACTGACAAATCCAAGCATATAGGATGGGAAAAGGCATCAGGGGCCAAGACACACTAGATTTTGACAGAGAAACCCTAAAATTCTAACATTCAAGGATCAACACTACTTTATATAGCAAAACTCGTGCTGACAAGGTCATTGACGCTACTATTCATAGAAAAAACCATGCCGTCAATGCTACTTTTCATAGAAAAATTCGTTCTATTAGCGCTATTTTTCATAGCAAAACCTGTGCCGGTCTTCATTGTGGGTAAACAATGGAAGACAAGGTTTTCAGTGTGATTGTACATGTAAAAAAAGGCATTGTCAACGTGACTATCACTGATAAAACTCGCCCTGAGTGAGGAATATGGGAAAAACAAAATATATTTCACAAACACTCCATACTTAGCACTCTAAGGTAGCAATCAATGATTGTGTAGACCTATGTAGGCTCAAACTAACTAAGAATCTAATGGTCAGTCAAACTGATCAAGGGATCAGATGAGAAAGGAGGATGAAGAGGCTATAGATTCCCAAATGGAGTCACAATTTTGTTGTGACGGCAAATCCCCTCTGCAGATAGAGGCGATCCCTCTAGCCTAATGGGTGGGTCTAGAAACAAACTGAACAATCTAATACTCACTTTCCTAGCTTATGCTTGATAAATGAAATAAGAAAGAGGAACCTACCTTGTTTTAATGCTAATCACTCATTTCTTAAAGATGGCTTTGAATCTTTCACTCCAAGCCTCACTCCCTAGTCGTTCTTCGTGTCTGGAAACCTGCAAGGAAGATCAAAGTACTATATAAGACATGAGAGCATATACAACATACATTAAGCATTAACTAATTAACAGGTCAAGGAACATTAAGCTAATCATATAACTATTTACACAATTATGGAAAGTGAACATCAGATGTACATATGAAGAAACTAAAAAGGGAAGCATACAACCTATGTCTTGATGTTGAGGCCTTCCTTTGGGTGAATTTCCAAGTCCAAGAAAAGATTCTTCAAGCACTTCTTCTTGAGGCTAGAATGGGAAGCATGTAAACACAATCTTAGCAAAGGGATGCAACAATCAATGACCAACCGTTTGGAAATGGAAGGGGGTGAATTTATGGGAAGGGAAAGGGAGTTAGGGGTCCACAAAAAAGGGAGGAAGGTCCATTTCTAAAGGGGAAATCCCATGATGATAAGATCAAGAGGCCCAAATGAGAGAGCTCGACCATATCAATAACAACCAAAATCCATCTCGCTGTTCGCGAAGGTTCTAGTCAGTGAAGCTTCTCCTCCAGTTTGGGAAAGCCTGCGAGAAGGAGTTCAACAAGAGTGTATAATTGAGCAACCTTCCATCAACATGGGTAGAAAGTGGAGCACAACGCACTGATGCCAAGAATTAAGTTTTTAGGCAATTTTCTCCAAAATGATTTCAGGGTAGCTTTCCTTTGATTCTTCAGGGATGTTTTAGTGTGTATATCATGATGGATATGCTACACAATAATCAATGTTTTGGCACTTCAGGTTATGGCACGAGAAGTGAACAAGAGACATGAAAAATACTATGTAACATTATAAAGGCTTAATCTGTGGGGATTGATGTTACTGTCATTTCATTTATAAGGGCTTGGTATTGCAACAATAAAATGTTCAAGAATCTATTATTTTACATCATGTGGATTATCTGGAAAAACAGGAATGCCCTCATTTTTTAGTAGAAACCTGTACAGATAAGGGAAGACATCAACAAGGCTATTTCCATGTTCAATGAAATGGGATGAGTCGGAAAGAGATATAAAACCTGGGTGTGTAAATATATATAAGTGGATGAGTCATTTTCAATCATCGTCTTTGATGGAGCAAGTAAAAGGATAAGGTCTGGATATGGGGTTGTTATAGTTTTAGAGGTCAGTAGATACTTCCACTTTTGGTGGGAGGGAGGATTGAGATCAAATAACAACACAAAGATTGTAGCACTATGGGGAGTTATTATAGCAACAAAGTGATTAATAATAGATAAATTACAAGTATTTGGAGATGCAAAAGGTATCATCAACTGGGTCAAACACCATATCAATTTGTGTCCACCAATTCTTCACAATTGGATGAAGAGGATTAGAGTGCTGATAAGCACATTTCAGAGTATACAATCCCATGATGTTTATCGTGAACAAAATTGGATGGAAGATCTGTTATCTAAGAGAGGGATCTATATGAATCCAAGAAAGTTTTACTTCAATGAATTTGCATAAGGAAAGTTGATAAATGCAGGTAGCATCAATCTTTCATAGAAGGAAGATCAATAATCTATTTTTGTGACTGAGGCTATTTTTTTGATCAATTATGTAAGAATTTTGATGAACATGTACTAATTTTAATGATCATAAATATTGATGAATTGAAAGTGAAAATGTTGTAATAGAAGTAGTGAAACAGGGTAGAATAAACAGGTTGTAAACAAGAATTTTTGACTGATTATAAAAGTTGCATATGTAATATCTTTTTTATTTAATGAAAAAGAGTAATGTTTTTTCTTTGAAAAAAAATGTCAACGATTAGGAGTTTTCTTTCAATTTGCTTTGGGACTGTGATTTTCACTTAATTTAAATCAATTGAAATTATAGATTTTATCTATAGTTTGTATACATAGATTCAATAACTTTTATATCTTGATTACCATTTTAAATATATATATTAATTGATTATAATTTAATATATATATTTTATATAAAAATGACTTTGATATTTTGATTTTATGTTATTTTGATATTTTTAAATATTGATTTATTATTTCTAAATTATAGTTCATAATAAATTGAATTTTATATACAACATATATGCAAATATTTGAGGTATTTGTGGAATATACTGATTTTATTATGTTAATTATTAAATACTATATTAATATAATTATAATCATAATAATAATAATAATTATTATTATTAACTATTTTTAAATAAATATTTTGTATTTTAGTTTTTAAATTTTAATGTTGATTAATTTTATTTAATATTTTAAAGTATTTTTAGTTAATAGGAAAAATGACAGAATTTACCATTAATCAAAATTTCAATTTCATAGGTTTTATTTAACACTCAAAAGTAGCATGGATAATGGATAAGGTTTTACTATGACATAACATGTAATTTTGAGGTCAAATGTAGGTAGGGTTTTTCTTATAATTCATAAGAAGATTTACATTGGTATATATTTATCTCAATCACAAATTTACCAAGTATTGGGAGGGATAAAATCTCTTAAGGTGTAAACCTCTTTTAGAGTGCAAAATTTGAAAAAAAGTTTACACTTCAAAAGATTTGATCATTCTCAACGGTTAAGATGGATATATATTGGTTATGTGTGTGTAATTTTTCATTATTTATATTGCATTTTTGAATTCATAAATGGATTCAAATCTTAAATGAAAATTTTTAATACATAAATGGATTCAATGCCTTGAAAATCCCTTTTGGCATTTGGATCATATAGACTACAGATTGTAAACTTGCAATTCCACCTAATCTTTACTAGATTTTAGAAAAAATTAATTGGAAAATATACCTAAAAATGCCAAAATGTTAGTAAGTCTACTTGAAACATTTTTAATTATTTTATATAATATATTTATAATTTTTAAATTTTTTTAACTATAGTTGACATTGAAATATTTTACTTAACATTGAAATATTTTATTTATGCATCACATTATGCTATTACAATATTTTTTGTTAATATATCTCAAATATACATCAATATTATTTAACCAAGTATATTAAAATACTCTAGTTATCATTGAGTTTTTTTTGTTTTTATTAATATTTTGCTAACTATTATTATTTTTTTAGTGTGGTTCAAAAACACTCTGGTCAGTGAGTGGTCGCTACGTCCACAGAAAAATCTGAAACATTTTTAATTATTTTATATAATATATTTATAATTTTTAAATTTTTTTAACTATAGTTGACATTGAAATATTTTACTTAACATTGAAATATTTTATTTATGCATCACATTATGCTATTACAATATTTTTTGTTAATATATCTCAAATATACATCAATATTATTTAAC
>APFE031218694.1:45772-82380 GCA_000404065.3 Pinus taeda
ACAAGAGCTAAGGGGGTTGTAGCTCCCTTCCAGGAGAAGCTAGAGAACGAAAGAAGGTTGTAACCTTCTGCAGGTAGAAGCCTGCGTACTGGTATAAGGCTGCACCAGTATAGAAATATTGTAAAAGGAAGTTTCTTATTAAAAGAAGATAGAGACGAATTGCAGCAGGTGGTTTTCACCCACATTGGGTTTCCACCTTACATATTGGTGTTCACGTCTGCCTCTTATGTGTGATGATATGTTCTGTTTTTACTACTATTCATATGGTTAATGAAGTTCTGATGCACTAATTAAAGATCAACATTTAATGGATTAACTGAATCATAATTTTACTAGATATACGCTAGTTGCATTAGACACAGTTGTGTGTACACGCAGATTCCCTTAACTGAAGTAGCGTATATGAATCTGAGTATGGAAATGAAAAAGTTATTGATTTGATAATACTGATTCACCCCCCCCTCTCAGTATTATTTCCAACAATTGGTATCAGAGTAGGTCCTTCGGTAGAAGCTTGATCGCTTGAAGGAGATCAGTAGATCAATGGGAAAGAAGCTTAAGAAGAAAGCGCCTAAGAAGAAGAAGACATCTCAGAAGAGCTATGACAGTGGGAGAATCGATTAGGGAATATGTGGAAGAAGCACTTCAGATTCAGAATCACTTCAGAATGAAGATGAATAAGCAAAAGAAATATCATGTATGAATTTGTTATCCTCTGGTGATACATTTATCCATCCATTTGAAGATGATGAAAGTGATAGCGAAACAACTTAATTTTCTCTTATGGGTGAGCAAGAAAGATATGAAATAGAGACATAATTTAAAAGGCTTACAGACAAAACTAGAGATCAACAAGATCTGTTGAACAAAAGGGAATGTGCCTTCAAAGAAGAAGCTACCAAACTAAAAGCTCAACTAGAGGAAGGAAACAAGGTAAGGAAGTTATTTAAGGACAAGGAATATCAATGTCAAAAGTTGCAGGATGAAGTGACATCATTAAGAAATGAAGTCAATGAAAGGAGCACAACAATCAAGAAACTCAGAGATAGATCCAGTTACTATGAAAGTCTTGAAGCTACGATCCTCTCGCTAAAAGAAGATCTTGAAGAATCAAATAAGCAGAATAAAAAAATGCTCCAAGCTCTTGAAAAACAAGAAAACGAAGTTCCTGAACTAAGACATCAGTTGGAAGAAGGAAGAAAAGCTGAACAAAACATGAAGAAACAATATCATGAAAAGGAGGAGAAACATCAGGTTGAGGTAAATATTCTAAAAGATAACTTAGAACAAAAAGATAAGCTCTTACGATTTCAAGATAGTACTAAGATCTTGGATGATATTCTTAGTAGTCAAATGTCTCCTGTTATCAAAATTGGCCTTCGTTTTTATGAATCTATTGAAGATGAATCTAGCTCTCAAGGAGAGGCAAGGAACTCTAATGAGAAATCTAAAATAATCGACAAGGAGATGAGAGGACAGCCCCATCAACAGCCAAGGAAAGAAATTCTTCAAAGAAAATCTTTTACTCCTCCGATGAATAATGTTGAATATTATGTATGTCATAATCTTGGACATGTTACAGCCAGATGCAGAAGAAGAATGGTTCAAGACCTTCACACAGAAAGATCATCATGTTCCAGGTACTTTAAGGGATATTGCTTTGCTTTCAATATGTTTGGTCACAGAGCCGTTGATTGCTATAGAAGGAATATGAAACATGTAATATGTTATGCATGTAACAAGCTTGGACATACAACAAAGGAATGCAGGAACAAAGTACGGGCACCATACCAAAAGGAGAAAACATCATCACACATGAAGATATGGAAGAAGAAGGAAGTACAGTCAGAAAGATGTGGCACAACACAATATACAGACATAACAGACTCAGAGGGAGCTGAAAGTGTAAAACTTCAGTGTCCTAAATCTCATACGCAATTTTCATAAAGGGAAGTCATGTATATATGCGAGTTAGTTACTTCACAGTCACGTATATGTTAGTTTGAGGAAAAGCAGTAGGGACAGGCTCAGATAAAGGGTCTGATATGATTCAGTCCATTATTTGCTTTGTTTGATAATGGTTACAATCTGCTGATGATGTGTGGAAATGTTTTGACACTTGTAAGATGTTTAAAAGTGTTTTGATCCTAAATTAATGATGATGATGCCTTGATAATTCTTGCTAATATATGCATGATCAGATTTGACAGTAAGCAAGATGGCACAGGTTCAGAGGGAGCATATGTTTTTAATAATGCATTGTTGGCATTATGGTTAGTAGTCCTTGGTGATGATGCTTATATGGCTAAATGATATATCTTGCAATGATATGGTTATGAGTTGTCCATGACAAAATCTCATATGATTCTTAGGGTTACATAATTGATGTTCAGATCAGATTTGTGGTTGATTCTCTGATGATGTATATATGGTGCTTACATGGTGATCTTCATAAGGATAAGGAGATGTACAAAGCTTGAATACACATCTTCATTACTTGATGATGCGTCACTCATATGCTGTTGTCGTCATATGCATAAGATCATATAATACAGTTATGGTGCCGGATTCCTATAGTTCTTGGCGCTCATGTGGATGAGGATTGTTGCTGTTGATGATATCAAGAAGTCTTGACAAATGATCTTGAGCTCAAGATACATAGTGCTAGATACATGAATGATTACTCAAAGTTGCATTGTTGGAGACATGATGATGATGAGTTCTTACCTATATGATGATAGGTTGATACTTACATATGTTGATTGATGCAGATGTTCCCAAGTGATGATACTTGGATGAGATATAAGATCATGCAGATCTTGATGTTGATGAAATTGCTATGGTGTTTTTCACATATGATATAATGAGAATGACTCCGTAGAATTATGTCTAAAAGGTTGAGTGATATCTATATGGATACATACCTTGTTACAGGTTGATGACTTCTACACTATTGGACATGTACAGGTTGCTGGTCTGGATGCTGTTGACAGATGCTTATGGAGCAGATCATACATTGTGTATGATAGTTGTTGATGACTAGCATGGCCATATTTAGATGTTTGGTCTCTGTTATAAATGTCATGTAAAGGTCATATTAAGACTCGCGATGTAATAGTTTGTCTCTATCTATTGTAGTCATTTGATGAATCCCTTTTGGTCATATGATATAATATTTGGTATCTCGCGTATCCCCACTTGGTTGGTTGGATGAGTCAATATTGGTATATCCCCACTGGATTGGGAGATGGATGTATGTATGAGGTAATAGAAAGGTCATTTATGATAGAGTCATGTTCTTCTTGTAGAACATCTTTTTTCAGACCTTGCTTACAGTCAGGGGGAGCATGAACAACACACTTCAGTAGAGCAGAGATTTTAGCATGTACTCAGAGGGAGCATGGGTAGATTGGTACACCTTGGCATACACAAAGGGGGGAGCTCATTCAAAGATTTCAGCAGGTACTCAGAGGGAGTATGGACAACGAAATGTTTATCAAGGAAAGAGAATATCTTGGTCCGCCCTTTGCCCTTGATGTCAAAGGGGGAGATTGTTGGCATTATGACACAGTTTTGGCATTATGGCACATGTGTTGTTCTTGATGGAAACTCACTCAAATGGTAGATCATAGTTCAAGCTCTCAGAATGGAAGAAAAATACATATATGCAGGTTCCTCTTAACCAGGTGCTTATACACACGGGATTGTTGATCAAAAGTCGCGTATGCGTATACATGCACTTTCATGCACAGAAAAGTGCGTACATGTGGGAAAGCTTATTTTTGGGTCCATGGTATTTGTACCTTGGTATTGCATCCGAAGTATTGAACCCAGGTATTGGGTCCCTAGTATTGGTTCTAAATGGTTTTGGACCATGGTATTGAGTAAGGCCTAAGACTATAAAAGGACAAGAAGATCATTAGGCAAAGGCAATTCAGAAAGTCTTGAATATCTGATGAAGTATGAGATCCAGTATGCAGGTTACGGGTTCATGATGCTTTGCTTGATCTGAGCTAAGGAGGAATCTCAGTGGTTGATGGAGAACAAGATCTAAGGATAGATCGGGATCTAATGGCTTGGAATGAATCATCTCTATACGATTTGATCTTGTTAAGTCTATATCTATATATTGACGCATGTAATGTTCTGTAAATATTATGATCTGAGTATAACTCAAGTTTGGAAAAGCTGCAAATCATGAATGAATATTTACAGATGTATACGCTAGTTGACTATGATAGAAGCGCGTACATACGCAGGTTAGATACATCTGAGTAGCGTATACCATATGAGCTATGATGTTTGAAGTTACAGGTGGTTCTGATTGTTAATGAGTTCTGATGACTGTTTACTGGTGTTAGTATTCTGCATATTTAGATTGGTTGATTATGTTTAGCTTTAGTGTTGATGGATGAGATCTATAATGGATCAGGATCAGAATGACTTATCTTTATGTGATCTAATGAACTAGATTTGGTTGCTAACATATGTATTATCCTTATATATGTAATGATTTGGGTATGTCTGAAGACAGGAAGTGCAATGAAGTTATGAGTAAGTAATTAATGGCATATACGCTGGTTCACCTTGGTGAAGTTGCGTATACACGCTGGTTCGACACTTCCAAGTAGCGTATGCACTCTAATGCATGATTTTTGATTATACAGTTGATTCTGAATATTGTTGCAGATTTCAGTATTCTACTATGTGTTCTTGTGACTGCATTGTGATTTAGAGATTGATGATGCTAGTGTTGATTGATTGTGTGCTTCAATGATATTGATGGGTCTAGTATGAAAATTAGATGAAACGTGGCCTTCAGATTATGGTGTTGTGCTTTAGGAGTATCTAGTCTAAAAATTTATTAAGCGTGGTACCTGGAGGAAGAAAGAGAAGGTTGTAGCCTTCTGTAGGTCGGCACCTATGTACTAGTACATCAGCTAGTACAAGAGCTAAGGGGGTTGTATCTCCCTTCCAGGAGAAGCTAGAGAACGAAAGAAGGTTGTAACCTTCTACAAGTAGAAGCCTGCGTACTGGTATAAGGCTGCACCAATATAGAAATATTGTAAAAGGAAGTTTCTTATTAAAAGAAGATAGAGACGAATTGCAGCAGGTGGGTTTCACCCACATTGGGTTTCCACCTTACATCTTGGTGTTCATGTGTGCCTCTTATGTGTGATGATATATTCTGTTTTTACTACTGTTCATATGGTTAATGAAGTTCTGATGCACTAATTAAAGATGAACATTTAATGGATTAACTGAATCATAAGTTTACTGGATATACGCTAGTTGCATTAGACACAATTGCGTGTACATGCGGGTTCCCTTAATTGAAGTAGCGTATATGAATTTGAGTATGGAAATGAAAAAGTTATTGATTTGATAATACTGATTCACCCCCGCCCCCCCTCTCAATATTATTTCCAACACTAACCCCAAGGGCTTCGGGCAGAATCGACCCTGTGATCTCTTGATGGCGAGGCACGGTTTTTGACCAACTGAGCTAACCCTTGGGGCTTGCTAACTATTAATTTTATATTAAGAATTGAATCAATTAGACATATCCTTCTTATTAAAAAGTTATTGTTTTATTTACTGTCTTTTTCTGGACATTAAAATATTTTATTATGCCGGACATCGTTTTATAATAATGTAAACTTTGAAACGGGAACTATAAAATCAAAATGAGAACTCTAGCAAAAAAAAACCCCAAAAAACCCAAAAAAACGTGAAAAAAAACTAAAAATGAAAAATGTTGATGCTGGAATAGTGCAATGATGTAAAATCTTAAATTTTTGACAATTTTTCAAGCATGACATTATGGAAAAATTTATGACTAAAAAAACTTTAAAAATGAACACTTGAATGAAAATGTCATTATACTGGGAGTAATTTCTTTTTTAAATGCTAAAAGTATGATGACTTTAAAGCCTTAGGTTAAGACAACTTGACACATTGCAACAAAAATTTAAAAGTCAACCATCAAATTTACACACAGTGTAAGGAAACTCGACCCACTGTAATGGAAACTTAAATACCAACCATGAATTTGATACAGTGTGAGGGCGGACTCGGTACTTTATAACGAAAACTCTAAAATAAAAAATGAAATTGAGATATAATAGGAGTGGGTTACTTGTCGAGAAAGAAGAAACAAATTAAAACATTGAAAACAAAACATACAAAAAACTTAAAAGTAAAATTAAATAAATAAAAGTATATGATGATGATGATGATGGTGGTGGTTAACATCCACTGAGACCAAATTGGTCTATCGGACCCATAATTTTATTAGTTTTTAATTGTCTGGCTCCTCGTCTTTCTTGGCGAGATTGATGCTATAGCTTTCTTTTTTTTCTCTATGGTCTTCCAACTCCCTGTATCTTGCATCTCCTTCATCGCCTCTGGTTCTTGGGACATTGGTGTCTTAGCTTCGCGATCTATTGTGGTCGTCCTCTTGAAGATAGACGGTGAAGAAGTTTGGTCTAGGAGATCTACTTCGCTGTTAAATGAAGATTTATTTTGTGCGGTAGTCGAATCCTCATAACTGTTGATGCTTGAGGGGTTGTCAAGTTCACTTTCTTGTTGCTGGGCGGGGCTTTATATATTAAAACATAAAAAAAAAAAAACAAAAAAAAATTGAACATTAAAAAAACAAAAACAAAAGC
This sequence comes from Pinus taeda, assembly GCA_000404065.3. Taxonomy (NCBI): domain Eukaryota; kingdom Viridiplantae; phylum Streptophyta; class Pinopsida; order Pinales; family Pinaceae; genus Pinus; species Pinus taeda. Next base: position 52,444 of record APFE031218694.1, read on the forward strand.
AAAAACACAAAAAAATAAAAAAAAAAAATAATAACAAGTAATAATGATATATATTAAAAACATAAAAAATAAATTAAACATTAATTATATATAATATATTATATATATTATATATATAGATATATATATATATTATATTATATATATAAATATATATATATATAATAAATACAAACAAAATTATGTGTAGAAAATAAATTAAAGAAAAAAAAAAAAAAATTGAAACCATAATTTAATAATAAAAAAAAAAGCTAAACCAAAACAAAACAATTTAATTAATTAAAAAAAAAACAAAAAAAAAACAAAACAATAAAAAATCATTAAAAAATAAATTAGAGATTAAAAAAAAAAAATTAATTAAAAAAATATAGAGTAATTTAAATAAATAAAAAACAAATAAAAATTCAACACAATAAAAAATTTAAACATTAAAAAAAAAACATAAGTAATTTTTTTTGAAAAAAAGAAAATTTATCAACATTATTAAAAATAAAATAAATTTTGAAGCCCTGGGCTTCCTAGGCCGATTACGAGAATTGGTCAGGGCCCTTGTTAGATTCTCGGAATTGTCCTTGGAAGCCCAGAGCCGCTGGGCTTGGCAGCTGTTCATGCAACCACCAAGGTATTCTAGCACAACGGTTGAGCAGCCCTGGGTTTCCAAGGTCAATTTCGAGAATTAGGGAGGGGCGCTGGATGTGTCTCAGAATTGGTCTTTGGAAGCCCACAACTTCATCTTTTTTTTTTTTAAATATTCATAAATTTTATTTTATTTTCAGCGCTTTTTTTTTTTTTTTTAATTAGGCTCTCTTTTATGTTGTAATTTTTTTTATTAATGTTTTTATTGTGTTTTAAGGACTTTTTTGTTTTATGGTTATGTTTTTTTATTTTTTTTAATGTTTTGTTGGTTGTTTTTAGGTTTTTTTTTATTATTAAAATTGTTTTATTTTGATGTGTTTGGAATTTTTTTTTTGCTTTGAAATAGTTTATTTATTTTTGAAATTTGTTTTTTTTAATAGTTTTTATATAGTTAATTTTGTTTTTTTGTTTTGGTTTTGTCTTATATATATAGTAGTTGTTGTTGTTGTTTTTTAATATATATTTTGTAATGTTATTATTTTTTCTTTTTATTTTGCAAAAAAAAATTAAAATTTCATTATAAAATAGCATTTCGGAAAAAAAAAGAAAGTAGAGGAATAAGACAACTTGAAAAATTGTTAAATAATCAACATTTAGAAAAAACTTGTGCATACTGAGGACATAGGAAAATATAAAGTGCCAAAAATGTCCTTAAAAATAAATTTGAATGCTTATGTTAAATGTTTTTCAAATATGCATGAAAATCACCAAGATTTAAAAAAAAATGTTCATATTTGATACATAAAAAAAATTGAAAGTGTCAAAAATATGGTTAAAAACGAAAAGATGTATTTTGAATCAACACTTTTCAAAATGTATTGGTTTTTTTGCTACCTCAAAAAAAGGGGTAATTGTATCAATTCTTGTTTCAAAATAAACTTTGTTTTATATAATAATAATAATAATAATAATAATAATAATGATGTTAAAGTTATGGAATCAATAGAGCGTGCTAAAGTCAAAGATGAAATAGGAAAATATAAATAAATATTCTAATAAGTCATTGACATAAATAATATAGATGTTCTTAATACTCATTTTTTTTATTGTTACTTTGTGGTGAATGCTTCTAATACTCTCTGCATCAATTTTTAAAGCTGTGTAGTGGATGTATACATGTCTATGGTATGATACACAAGCTTGGTGCTGGATTAAAATATATCATACAAAGATTTGCGATGGATTGAAATATATCATACAAGCTATGTGCTCATGATTCCTTTTCGCGGCTAGTATAATCTCCATAGCTTGATAGATTGAAATATTGATTAAAGGATTGATATCTAAGGTCTTGGGTCTATAGAACTTTTCAACCTTCTCTCTACGGTTTCAGGTATATCTCTGCATCCTCAATAGTTTCTTATCTATTTTCTTCCTTCATATATATAAATATATATATATATATATATAATATATATATTATATATCTATTATTTAAATTATGAGTACTTCACCACATATGTCAAAACCTCAAACTAGCAAAGGGATGTCGAGAAAACTCACCTATCAAATATTTATGATCATTTTGATTTAGTAGAAAGAATGAGAAAAAAGAAAAATAGAACGTAAAATAAAATTAGTTACAATGCATGTAAACACATTCAAATTGTTAGAAAAGAAAAAATTAGGATTTGAGACTAATCCAAGTGGATATTAGTTGTCACCCACCTATTCCACTTAGACCCCCAACACCGTCTCTTTCAGTTTTTCAGTTTCCTTAGCTTTTAGCACAATTTACTATTTTTGACAGTGTTTTGGGTCCTGAAGTTCCAGAGCCATTTTAAGGCTCTAAATGATGTTTTTGGGAAAACTAGACATACATGCGTACTTGGTTGATGATTGCATTAGAGAGTTGTAGTCCTCGGATATATCTTTCTAACGAGGTATTGTGCACCTCAAACATAGAATGTATGCCAAAGTTACGACCTCGGGAAGTTGATATACCAATTTACCCAAATGGGGTCCATAGTTTTGGTGCTTCATCCCTTAGAGTTAGGCTTTTGGATGTTTAGGGTTTTCCATTGTATCTCAATAATAAATAAGCCTTCAAGCCTCATTATAAAATAGTTCAGAGGGATGTATCCACGACATCTCTTCTTAGAGATAAGCTACCATCGCCCGAGCTAGTTAATTTCCATTCTGTTTGTAAGCATATTTCAGTATTTGATATTAGTGAAATGAAGTATTATTTCTACTGCATCTCTTTATTTATGGTTATATCTATGATTTGTTGTGTTCCTATTTAAGTTTAGATCAGTGGTATCAGAGTGGTCTGCTCTTTATTTGTTTTTCTTTGCATGTCCACAATGAGGTCAGGATATAAGGAGTTAGGGCTTGAATTGGTCGAACCTTTGCAAGAACAGCCTCGCAAATCCCAATGGCCTCCCACGGCAGAAGAGAAGAAATATGAGGGGGTAGTAGATCCTTTCAAAATATTTCTCGAATAAGCCCTTGAGCGACAGAGGGACACGATGATGGACAACTTTTCCCAAATCCTTCATCGGCTACCCAAAGATGACACATCTTGTTCTAGGAGCTGCTCTTGAAGCACCATGCCCTTTAAGGTAAAAGTTAAATTTGACATCGCCATATTTGAAGGTTAGATAGATGTAAACATCATAGATAAATGGTTAAATTTGTTAGAAGAATATTTTTCTTCTCATGATTTTTCCAGCTGGGAAAAGTTTATTTTTGCACTTCTCGAAGTTGCCCCCCACGTCAAGGACTAGTGGGAAACCTACTATGAGAAGAAGGACGAAAGTACACCCTCACTAATTTTAGCCGCACCCATTTGGAATTCATTCTGGGAGGCCATCAAGGAGTAGAACTACAATGTCGGGAGCTATGAGGATAAATAGATAAAGTGGACCATGCTTCGGTAGGGAAGGTACCAAGACGTGCCAAAGTTTATCAATTTTTTTCATACCCTTTGCATGAAGTTGGATATCAAGGATCCTGAGTGACATTTGGTACTGAAGTACCGCGACTGTTTACATAGATACATTTACGATGAAATGGAGTTCCTAGACATTTCCTCGCTTGGCACGACGTACCGATACACTATCAAGATTGAGGAGAAGTTTAAATAAAAGAAGAGAGGCTTTGGGTCTGCAAATCTAAAGCAAGAGAAAGGGGCCCCCAAACTGCAAAGTAAAGGACAAAGCCAAGGCAGGGTGACCTAGGACAACCCGATGAAGCCATAAGAAAAGAAAAACACCTCAAAGACAGAGAAGGACATGGGAAATTGGTGTGAGTTCCATAAGAACTCCACTCACAACACAAGTGAGTGTTGGGCCAAGGAGTCAGTGGTGACCGAGCTGAAGGCTTCCAAATAAGATGCATGTTCAGACTCTGAGTTAGAACCTGACAAGGGGAATGACAAAGGGAAGCATTTCATTGATGCAGAGCCTAGTACCACTATGGCCACCACCAAGATCTAGAAGAATGAGCCTAAATATCCAGAGGAGGGGGAACACCTCCTCCACTCAGAGATGTGGGTGAAGGGTTTTCTGCTGCAGTTCATTATTGACAACGAGAGCCAAAATATCCTAATTTTACTAGAGGCCATGAAATGGCTAGGTCTAGCGACTGCAACACATCCATAGCTTGTATGCCATCAGGTGGCTTCACCAAGGATGAGATCACCGCGTCAGCCAACAATTTCGCCTTCCCTACAACATCAAGCCCTTCATAGATGAGGTAATGTGTGATTTTTCTCTTCTTGAAATTTGTGACGTATTATTAGGACAACCATACTTATGGAGTGACATGTTGTATATGAGTCTAGACATCGCTCTCTATTATTACTTTGGGAAATAAGTTGTACAGGATACCAGAGGTAGCCCTGCCTACCACCACCTCTTTAATCTATACAAATAAATGCAGTAAGATCATTTCACAAACCAATATTTTCTTCCTTATGATTTTCCCTCAGGGCAAGAAGATGATTGTGGCCATGCCTTCCAAACAGGGCTCCTCCTCACAACATAGCCAAATGTATATGATCGTGGAGGATAACATGAACATTTTTGCCTCACCTATGGGGGTATGTCTTTACTGTCAATTTAATCACTCCATCGATCTATCGATGCTTTATTCTGGGGAACGATGAGATCAAGAGGCAGATTCAGGAGTTGCTTTAGAAAGGGCACATCAGGCCAAGCTCATCACTCCGTGGGAGCCCGATTGTATTGGTACAAAAGAAGGATGGGACCTGGAGGCTCTGTATTGATTATCGGGCACTGAACAAGATCACTATCCGGAATAGGTAACCAATCCCATGGATTGATGACCTTCTGGACTAACTCAAGGGGGCCAAATTTTCCATCAAGATTGACTTGATGTCTGGTTATCACCAGGTGCCTATCGAACCCTCCGATGTGTGGAAGACTTCCTTCAAATCCAAGGAGGGCCTTTTTGAATGGTTGGTCATGCCTTTCCAGTTGACAAATGCCCTAGCAACCTTCATGATATTGATGGGAAACATCTTGCGACCCTTGACCAATTCATTCGTGGTGGTGTATTTAGATGGCATCTTCATCTTCAGCCAATGTTGGGAAGAGCACCTCCACCATATTCGACATGTCCTCCAAACCCTACGAATACACAAGTTGTGTGCCAATTTGGAGAAATGCACTTTTGGCATGACCAAGGTTCAATATCTGGGGTACATCATTGATGAGTGGGGTGTGCATGTGCACCCAGCTAAGGTACAAGTCATTCAGGATTGGCTACCCCAACCACTCTAATAGAGCTCTACAACTTTCTAAGCTTTGCAAATTTCTACCACGGGTTTGTGTTGGGGTTCCCTCATATCACTTTTCCTTTAAGTAAAGTCACCAAGGGCGGAGCGAAAGAAAAGTTCTTTTGTTCTGAAACCCAACATAAAGTATTTTCTGAGTTGAAGCAGTGCCTATGCTTTGCACCAATGCTCACATTACCAGACTTGTTACAACCATTTGAGATTGAGACAGGTGCCTTTGAATATGTTATTGGGGTAGTACTTACTCAGCAGGGGAATCCAATGGCTTACTATAGTGAGACACTTTCAGGCAAAGTCTGAAAGTATCCCACCTATGACAAAGAAATGTATTCCATTGTGCACACTTGTTGTCAATGGAATAATTACATTATGGGGAAGGAAACAATCATCCACACATACCACTGACCCCTATAGTTCATACAGACACAAGGAAGGTTGTAGAATGATCGCTATTAGAAATGGTCCACATACCTGCAACAATTCCATTTGAAGATTAAGTACAAGAAGGGTAGCACCAATAATGTTGCAATCTGCCTCAGTCGATTACTTGTTATGGCACTGATCATTGTGCTCGACTCTTATGGGAACGAGACTTTAGGGTGGCCACGTCTTTATGAGAGTGATCTATAATTTGGAAGCACATCCCACACACTCTTAGAAGTTAATAAAGTTCCAATTTTTCACCTCCAGGATGCACTGTTATGCCACTCGTGACACATCTGTGTTCCTTCAAGAAAGCATGAAAAGATGATTTCGGAAGCGCACTACAGTTAGGTTGATGGACATTTCAGAGCAGAGTAAACAGTTGCAGTAGTGCAGAAGTATTTTTATTGGCCGAACCTTCATCAAGATGTTGGGAGGTACATTAAATACTGCATTGCTTGTGTTATTTCCAAACCAACAATCAAGAAGCAAGGCCTATATACTCCTCTACCTATTCCTAGTCGAGCTTGGGAATCCATCTCCATGGATTACATGTCAAGCCTTCCTTCTACTAAGCATGACAACGACTGCATTTTCTTTGTTGTTGATAGATTATCTAATAAGACCATTATGACGGCCTGCAAGAAGAGTATCACAGTAGAGGCCACTGCTAATATCTTCTTTGAGAGAGTGTAGGTACAATTTGGGATCTCACAGTCCATTGTATCAAATTGAGACAACAGATTCCTAAGTGCATTTTGGTCAAGTATCTGTTTGATGCTCAATACCAAACTCACTAAGTCCACAGATTCCATCCTCAAACTAATGGCCAAACAAAGGTCATCAACAGGATGATCGTACACATTATACGCATGTACAACTCGAAGCATCCATGCACATGGGATGCAAGACTCCCTTATGTGTAGCACAACTACAACATAGCTCTCTACATCTTTGAGTCACAACCCCTTTCAGGTAGGGATAGGATTTGAGCCATTATGTCCCATTGATGTGGTCATACCATTTGTAGCTACTCAGGTAGATTTGGCTGATGTCTAGTCCGAAGCCAACAGGGCTAAAAAATTCATTGAGTGCATTTAACACATCTGCTAGTAGGTCCATGATATATTGGACAGAGCCAATGCTAAGTACAAGAAGTGCCATGATCAACACTGGGTTCCTCACAAGTTCTAGGTGGACTACAAAGTTTGGCTACAATTATTTAAGGAGCACTTCGTTGGACCCCACCGCAAGCGTCGCCCATTCTGATATGGGCCATACACCATGACCAAGGCTATAGGGGACAATTCCTTCGAGCTCAACATTCCATTGTTCCTTTTTCTGCACCCAGTGTTCAATGTAGACCGCCTTCGGCCATACTTACCACCATTGTTGGACACATCTGACATTACAGAATAACTCAAACCAACAAAGCTAAACTCAGACTACATGGAACATGGAAAAAATGATTAGAACATGGAAACACATCTCAATAATACTCACTAGCAAAAGATCCAACTATATTGGGTTGTAAAAGCTAGCCAACTCATGCACCAAGTCAAGTGGCTCACCAGGGACCAAGTTTAGTAGAAGTTTCCCCATCTCATGGAGGCACTCAACGCAATGGGGACCGTTTCTTCCGAAGGGGGGAGGACTGATCCAGGTGGGTATTGGTGGCCACCCACCTATTCCACTCTAACCCCCAACAATGTCACTTTCATTTTTTCAGTTTCCTTAATTGTAGTACAATTTACTATTTTTGGCAGTTTTTCAGGTCGTGAACTTCCAGAGCCGTTTTGAGGCCCTAAACGTTGTTTTTGGGAAAACTAGGAAACCAAGAGGCTTTGATTTATGTCTTCCTTATAAATTTTTGGTCCTCTGATATATATTTCTAACGAGGTATTGTGCGCATCAAACAAAGATCGTATGCCAAAGCTATGACCGCAGGAAGTTGATGTAGCAATTTACCCAAACAAGGCCCATATTTTTGGCGCTTCGTCTCTTACAGTTAGGTTTTTGGATATTTAGGGTTTTCCATTGTTTCTCAATAATAAATAGGATTTTGAGCCTCATTGTAACACAATTCAGAGGCATGTAGCTTCCACATCTCTTCTCAGAGATAAGCTACCATCACCCGAGCTAGTTTATTTCCATTCTGTTTGTAAGCATATTTTAGTATTTGATATTAATGAAACAAAGCGTTATTTATACTGCATCTCTGTATTTATGGTTATATATGTGATTTTTTACGTTCCTGTTTAAGTTTAGATCAAAGACTTAGCTAAAAAAATTAATGATATGATATAAGAAATAGAAAAATAGAAACAATCATTGGTTAAATAAAATTGCACCCTGAAAAATGAGATTAAGAGTTAAAAGAAAAATTCAAATATCAATATGGTCCTAAGTAGTATAGATAATAAATTATACATCAAAATTATGAAAGAAGAAATGAACAAGCTAATTGATCTAGACCATGAGTGCAACAAGCTAATTTTTTTGTTTCATATATCTTCAAATTTGCAATCAGATGAATCGTTTAACTTGAGTAATCTGGTTGTTGTAGTTGAAAAATATGATCAATCAGTGACAGAGATGGATCCCACCTGGTTAATAGTGATCTCATCAAGATCAGTGAAATATTCCATCCTGACACTATGCACGACCTAGTTCAATCTTCAGGATGCGATTTTACAATTTTTGGAAGTTTCGGGACTTCCCTAGGAGTCGTGGCACTTCAACTTCCCTTGATGGTTATGTCAGGATCTCACAGCCCTGGTGAGACCCCCAAACCAATTCAAGTATGTTTTTCTTCACAAAACTCTTCCTTCTGCACAGTTTCACTCAATGTAAATTCTTTCTTGAAATATATTTAGCATTGCGAATATGATCTCTCAAACTTTCAAGATCAAATTTCTCGTTAGATTCAAGATGTTTTATTTCCATGCAATTCTCCTGTATCAAAAACGGGTTTAGAATGTGTATCTCTCATAGAATCATCGAATTGAGAAGATGATTACTCTAAATATTATCTTTGGACAGAGGAGTCACACCTATCCCACTCTTTTGAAAACAACCAGCTCCTGATCCTTCTTGTGAATATTTTGATTCTAATCCTTTTCTTCATTATGCTTGAAACCTTCTTGAGCATTAGTGAAGGCATTAATTATTTGATGAATCAAATTCTTCTTCACTCATTTTACCTTGACTGGTTTCTTGTTTTTTTAATACTGGCATTCCTTTTTACTTCTTTCGACGATTACAACATTAGTGTAGTGCATAACGACTCACAAGGAAATGGTTTTTTACACTCGTCATGTGAGGAAGATGATTTTGCTATCGAGATAATTTCTGAAACTGGTTAAATTGATTTATCATTGTTAATTAAAAATTGGGATTTTGATGCTTTAATCAACCCATCTGATCATTATTCTGTCTCTAATAACTGTCATTCAGCGTATCATTTTCCCATCAACATATCCAATGACAGTTGTTTTACATACTTCGATCTTCATCGTTCAACATCTCACTATTCGTATTTTGTCGAGCGGTTGAGGCACTTTAGCCTTTACTGATGGTTATGTTAGGTCCTCACTGTCTCGATATGATTGTTGAATATAATCAGATCTATAAGATTCTCATTATAATCTCGTGCCTCTAATTGAAAATCCATATTTTTAAATATTTCAGGGTTTTCACGAGGATCATCATGCATTTTATGATCCAATCGCTGAATGGTTGGAGCAGTCTTACTTGGCAAGCTCCATTGTAACAGGTTTTGGCCTTTTCTCATGATTGTTAAGCAGGATGACACAGAAGAAGGTGCTTTCGCAAGATGTCTTTGAGGTTTGTCTCATTATGCTTTCTGTTAAAGAGGTAAGAATGTGAATTGGATGAAAGTAGTGGTTGTGACACAACTTTCTAGCCATAGGAAAGGTCACCCTTTTCTTGCACATTGCTTTATATCTATTTTAATCGATCGTATATTTGTGATTGCAGGCGAGGAATAATTACGATAGTACATTGGAAATTCCATTATACATGACCACAACCTTCTAGTTTTTATGTTAGGAGTAGGATTAGCCGTATCTTAGTTTTCATTCTCTTGAACCCATCCCATGTTGTTCTCTTCAATATCTCTTGTCTTTTCTTACTTTCCTCTTGCATTATGCTTTGTTTTAGCTTCTTTTCTTGTCTTCTAGTTTTGTTTCCTTGTTCTGTTTTGTCTTTCCTGTCGTTTTGTTTCTTCTGTTTTTATTTCTTGTTGTTTGTCTCCTTTTGTTTTCATAATGGGAATAAGTGTTGTTCCTAGACCTGTTTTGGCTTCTTAGGATGTGTGTGGATGAAGTCTAATGAGTCTTGTGACACTTGACCATTTGGCTAACCTCTAGTCTATCTTCCTTGTGTCGATTACATCTTTTGGTTGATGAAGTTTTAACAGAAAATACTATCTGTATGTAAGGAGAGTTTTGGTCCAACCATGAACCTATGTCTACTTAGGAAACCTTATGCCTATAGTCGGTATTGTGTTTCAGTGTTTTCATGCTTATCCAATAAGTAGAATAAGAGAAGGGGAAAAATATAAATGAGAAAACCTAGATCAATGGTATCTATATGATTTTCTAAAGTAACAGCCTCTTCTTCTCTCAATAAGTTGGGATCCCTCTTCTGCTTAAAAATGAATAAGTGTCGATGCACATTCCTCTTTAAAATAAATAAATAAAGGCAAAATAAGAGAAAGGCTTCCTACATAGAGAGGTGAAACAAGAAACATCATTGGAGTACTATCTAGGCTCACTGGCAGCAGAGAAAAGTTTGTGCTCTTGTGCGACTCCGCCAGGGTACTATCTAACACTGCTGGTAGTGGAGCAACACCAGAGATGAAAAATTATACTCTGAAAATCTTAAGCTCACGAACTACAATACCATTCCCAACTCGAAACATAGTGATATCGTTGAATATTATGCAGTGTTTAGTTGAGAAGGCATAAAGGGGATCGTGTCTATTCATGGGGTAAGTGGGGAGACCGAAGTAATCTATACGATGAATCAATAATACCTGAAGAGCCAAGGCCCTTCACAGAATAATCTTACTAAGGCAGAGAAACTGGAAATCTACCAGTGTGTTTCCAAGTGTTGTCGCTGCTACAACACCCTAAATTTTTTTGGCTTACACTAAATTTCAGAGCCTTCCTTGATCTTGCACATTATTATCACAAACATCGAAACTTGTTTTATGTGCTTTCTTGAATTATTTTTCTCCCCTTTGCAATTTGGGTAAACTGTCCTCTTTTCACATGATTGGTTGTCACACAATGTGTAGAAGCCTATTCTGGTATTTTCAAGGGTCTATCTTTGTGCATATGAGTTTTTCTAATGATGTAAACAATTATCGCACTCATTTGCAAAGTTTTAAGCACCGTTGCATAAGTGTCTTCATAGTTGTCACAAACTGTTTCTTAAGTGTCACACTTGTCATAATGGGTCATAAAGTTGTTGCACAAAGGGAAATGCATTGTTTATGTCTCCTGGGTGATTTATTTTATTGTGTCTTCAAGTATTTTAAGTATGATATCACAGTCGAAGTCTTGTCATTGTTCACATTAGTCTAATTGGTCTTACACTTAGCCATTTCTAAGAAGGCTTCTCGACCAAGCAACTTGGCTTCACCCGACCTCCCTGAACTATGCACTGTTCAATTTCAGTCCTCTAGTTATGACCTTGCCCTTTGGCACTACGCAATGCGCAGTTCCTGCCTCCCAGTACTACTACACTGCGCAGTTTCTGTGCTCAAGCTCCAACCTTGGCCTCCTGAATTATGAAATCCTTTCTCAGCTTGGACCTAATTGCACATTGCATAGTCACAATCCTCAAGCTCATTCCCTGAGCCTTTGAACTATGCAGTTGTGGAAATTCCCACTCTGCTTTGTCTCCTAGAACTGTGCAATAGGTTGATCTAGTGCATGTCCCCTTAGCCTGTCATCCTGGGCTCTTAGACTGCATAGTTTTCTTCCTCAGCCCAGCCTGAACTGCACATTGTGCAGTCTCAAGGCTCAAGTTTCATGTAGAAATTACTTGTAGATTCAAACTACAGATTGTAATATGCTAAAACAATTGACTTGAATCTAATCTACTCATAAGAGGAAATAATAAACGATCAATGAAATCATGAAGCATAAAAGAGAAAGAATTCAATCACACATAACAAAATAATTTTTGGGGGACATCCATAGCTAAAAACCCCTGCTATCTATTTATTGTATTAATAAAAAAATATGAGAAGATTACAATGGTTTTCTCAAGCTCGAGCAACCTCTGCACTATCTCAATCTATCTCACAGATTCACAAACAAGCTCAAGCCAATACTTAGCCAATTGTGTTCCCTGCCAAGCTTCTATTTCCTAGGGAATTAGCCCATAATTAATTGGGAAATTCCACAAATATGAATTTCACAATCCTCATAGGCCTTCTTCTAATTGCATGCACCATATGTACAATTCAGATGATTATACAACTGATAGTCCATTGCCCCTTAGCTCCAATATCAATTGGGTCTTTCTCTGAGACGACATGCATGAGTTAATTATGAGTGAATATTTAGTTTTCTGGTTGGTCAGTTCTGGTTACACCCCACTACTGGTGGTTAAACCCCACTACTGGATCTCCTACTAATTCCTCCATAAGTTGGAACTAGTTTAACTGGCTTTAACTCAGTTAAACTGCATTAAATAATTACAACTCAAAATAAACTCAACCAGGGCTCCTAAAAAGTAGGAGACACTCTACATGACTCTAGTTAGACTCCCAACTTGAATTAACTGATCCAACTAAGTCAAATTAACTTAGTTAACTATTACAAGTTGTCATGAGATGTGGAATTACAATTTAATTCAAGGACATTTAAATTAGGATTTTCTTATTGCTTTTTCAACACTTCACACTTGACTACCTGAGTTGTGCAATTGTACAGTTACACAACATCTTTCCCATCATGTCACTCAGTTTTGGCTCAGTCAGTGGATAAATGTGCACCATATTAGATTATGGGGTTTTCGGACTGATGTCGTATCATCATGATTTAATTGCAGATTCACGTACCTTACCATGCTATGGTGAGATGATGAAGAAAGAAATGAAGGAGGGAAACATGTTGAAAGACACTCTTGTACTTGAACATACAAGTTGATCAATCACAAGAAAGCAAAGGGACATCGGTTTGCGATCACAACTCAAGACTTAAGATCATTGAATATTCCTTATCAACAAGTCATATGGAGGTGAAAATAAGAGAATATGAAGCAGACACTCAGCACATAGCAACAACAGTGGCTTGAGACTATCACATCATCAAGCAGTCCATGTTAGCAGTGTCATGTCATGTCATGTCACGAGTTTTCATATGCCACATCATCATTTTGGATCATGTAAATGGTATTAAAAATGTATTGTAAAGTGGAAGTCCAAAGGAAACACATGGAATATAAGAGTCATGTAAGTTGAAAAGTCATAGGAAGTCAAATAGTCATGAGGGTAGTCAAAGAGTCATAAGGAAGGGGAAGCATCACCTCTTGGTTATATATACTCCCTCATTGTATGAGCAAAGGAATTTTCACATTGTCTCCTCGCAAAAGGCATTAGAGAGACAAATTAGTTCTTTTGAGGAGCAAGGAGTGTCTCCAACGCTCCACTGTTGGAGCTAGTGATGTTCATTGTATACATGTTTCTTGAAACTTTTACTTAATATGAGAAGCCCTATGGGCTAGTACGTTATTGATGCATGGATTATGGATATTTGTAAGACTATTATGTGAATGCTTATAATTCATGTTTTCTTTCATTTGTGCTAAAGTAGTTGAACTATTTCGGTTATTTTGGTACTTATCATATTGAGAATGTGTTGTAATTTCTGTCACCATTTTCGCATCCTCGTGGACTACTCTACTTGATATTAGACATATATTCCTCGTTATATTGGTTTCAAAGACTGTTGCATCTCTGTGGACTATTTTGCTTGATGTTGTACAAACCCATCATGTTCATTTGTGTCTCTACTAGGGTGGTACTACTACCTCTTTCTTAGAGGCTCACTTTTCCTCCCCTCTGCACTGAAAGGACCTTGACAAACATATGATTGAACACTCACTAGGCACATGCCCCTTGATTTTTGAAGGCACCACACGTCCCACTCTCTTGCTGATAGTTGGGCTCCTAATCCAAATGATGTGAGGTCTAATTGGGACTTCACATCGGGGAGGCCCCTTGGTTGACGGATTTAGAACACTGTCAACACAAGGTTTTTGAATGATTACAAGGTCTAAATTGATAAGAGGAGAAGGAACACATGAAGAACCTGACCCTAAAATTGGCTCAAGGAGGCCACAAACTCCACAATTCATGGCACATGAATAAGGACAAGGACAAGAGCTGATGTTTGAGGACGAGAGATATTTTAAAAAGGCTTTCTTTGATATGACTGAGATGGTGAAAGTGTTGTACAATGAGAGAACAACAAGGTTGCAAGTGGTAATGGGTGCTATCCTCCACCTCCTCCTCCTCCTTCACCTTCATCTACACCTCCATCCTCACCTCCTTCTTCACCTCCTTCATCCCATAGGCCCACTCCTCCTACATCTCCAAGAGAAAATGCTAAGTCTCCTTTGATTAAGATTTATGTCAAGTTTGAATTTCCAATGTACAATGAGCAAGTAAATGCTAAAACGTTTCATAATTGGGTTTGTCAAATTGAAGTTTATTGCAGGATTTTAAAGATTGATGATGATTTCACAAAGATACAACTTTATTCTCTTCACTTGGAAGGTGCAACCCTCATCCGGTGGGAGGAAAGAACTAAATAAGTTTTGAAGAAAAGTGGTAAAATTATCTCTTCTTGGAATGATTTATAACTGCATTAAGAATGAAATTTTATCCATTAGCTTACATGAAAAAGGAAATTATGGATTGGAAAAATTTTAGACAAGCTAAAGGTCAGAGTGTCCAAAGTTACACACGACAATTTATAAGAAGAGCTTTAATCTTGGGTGTTGATTTGACCTCACAAGATACTCTCATTAAGTATATAGGTGGATTATATAGTTAATTGAGACACACTATACTTATGTTTAATCTCACCAATCTAGGTGAATTATGTGTTAAGACAACTCATTTAGAATCAAGAGGCAAGAATGTTCCTCAAGGGTCCAACAAGAAAACATTTAAATTTAGAGACAAAGGAAAGGGGAAGTTTAAAGGAAAAGTAAGAAGAATGTTACTTTTAAGAAAGAGGGAGATAAACTTACTTGTACACATTGGTAAAAAGATGGCAATGATGAATACCACTACTGGAAATTACATCTAGAATTGAGACCAGATAAGTTAAATAACAAGGGGAAACAAAAATTGTTGCTACAACTCAATAAGATCTAGGATTTGATTCAAGTGATGAAACTAAAATCACAACCATGTGAATGAAAGGTATAACTTCTAATGCAAGTACTAGTTCTTATAGAAAGCATATTGAAACTCAAAATGATAAAACTAGCATTTGCATCTAATGTTGCAAAGGAAACGCCGTAAGGCATAGTGTGTGGAAGAATATTGAAATGTGAATGGGCTTTTATGGGCTTTTTTGAAAGCAAGCGTCGATGTATTTGAGTTTTAATTTGAGGAAGCCATGTCGAAAAGCATATTTGGGGGTTAAAGTGGCTACGAAATGGAATGCAAGTAGTCATAAATGTCCATTGAACTTGTTTAGACACCTTCATATCTGGATTGAAATTGCGTAGTTGAAGGTGAAGGTAAAGGAATGAATTCACGCGAAACACGAACAAGAACTGAGTATCCATATCGATTTCGATAGGTTTATTTAAGAAATCATTAATCAAACAAGAAATTTAATTAATATGAAGACATATTGAAAACATGTATTATATTCATTGAAATAAATTGAATTTGTTAACAAAATATGTTAAAACCCATTGATAATGAATCGGTTGTGAAGACATAAACTATCAAAATGGTACTTGATCTGAAACATCCTTTTTCAAGTTTCAAATGGAAAATACAAATAGTGAATATAATATTCTAAAGAACTTTGTGCTTGTCATTCCATATTTGACATTGTATCAAAACTTGTTGGAGGCATCGAAGACCTGAAGAAGCAGTAATGAACCTACGAAATGTATATTTTGTTAGAAGTTGTAATATGTAAATCGGTTGTGGAAATTTATTAGCAATACTTTGCAAGTGAGTTGTGTTAAAATGAATTTGGGATGAATGGAAATGAAGTTACCTTTGCCATGGGGATTTATATATTGTTAGTTGAAGATGCACGGTGAATGATGGCATATTGAACACCATTGGAGATTTATGCATAGTTGGAGACGCATATTTCTTTCTTGCTATTATGCTTGAATAAAGAACATGAGGTTTTTATCAAAATCTTATAAAAAAACAATGTGTTTTCAAGATTTTGTTTCTATGATTGAAAATGTCATACCTGAGCTAATTAGGGTCAAAATCAAATCAATCAAAAGCCTAGAGTTCCTAGGATTCCATATCTGACAACATAATTAAGTTCATTGAGATAAAATCAAAATTTAACCAAAAGCATGGGGATTTTAAGATTTCATTTCTGTGGTGTTCCGCACCTTGTATCTATTGGAATTTTTAATCAAAAGCGGGGTTTTGATATTCTGTTTCTGTGATTGAAAATTGTATAACTAAGCTCATTAAGATCAAAACCATACTTTAATGAAACGCAAGATTTGGTTTCTGTTATTGAAAACACTATAATTAAGTTAATTAGATCAAAATCAAAAGCATGGGGATGTTAAGGTTTCGTTTCTATGATAGAAAATACCATAATAAAGCTCATTAAAATCAAAATCAAAATTTAATCGAAAGCATTCCCAACACATATAGCTAGATAGATATGGTGGTTTTTGTTAACAGCATCTTTTTTTTTTGTTGCGCTAAGCTGCCCAACTCAGCTGTGGCTTTTTTCTAATACAAATATTACCCATTTCTATTTTATATCTCTGTGTGTAACATTCCTGTCATTGAAACTGCCTTAAGGTTAGAGCTATAATTGAAACACACCTAGAATTGTGATTGAAACAAAACAAAAAGCCTATTCTCCCAGAATCATGTATTGTGTTTAATAAAAAATATTTAAATATGGCTTTTCACCAAAAATTACTCAAAAGAATCAGGATTTTGAGTTTTCTTCTCTGTGATTGAAAGAAAGCATGGAGCTCATTATGATCGAAGTGTCCTAAGGTAATTGAAATAAACCTCATATTGCAATTATATCAAAAGCATGTGTTTAATAAAAAATATTTAAATATGGCTTTTCACCAAAAATTACTCAAAAGAATCAGGATTTTGAGTTTTCTTCTCTGTGATTGAAAGAAAGCATGGAGCTCATTATGATCGAAGTGTCCTAAGGTAATTGAAATAAACCTCAGATTGCAATTATATCAAAAGCATGGAGCTCATTATGATCGAAGTGTCCTAAGGTAATTAAAATAAACCTCAGATTGCAATTATATCAAAATGCCTATTCTCCTAGATTAAAAATCAAAATGCAATAAAGAACATGTGGTTTTTATCAAAATCTAATAAAAAACAATGTGTTTTCAAGATTTTTTTTCTATTATTGAAAATGTCATACCTAAGCTCATTAGTGTCAAAATCAAATCAATCAAAAGGCTAGAGTTCCTAGGATTCCATATCTAACAACATAACTAAGTTCATTGAGATAAAATCAAAATTTAACCAAGAGCATGGGGATTTTAAGATTTCATTTCTGCGGTGTTCCGCACCTTCTATCTATTGGAATTTTTAAAAACTTTTGCCTCCAGGATAGGCCAAGTGGTAGACAGAATGGGCACCTTGCTCAAAACTGGGGGTAGAGTGGGAACCCAAAATAAAGAAGAGGAGAATCCCCAATGTGTCCCCCACAGACCCATTCCCCTGAAACTTAAAACAGAGAATTGGGATGTATTTGGAAAAGGAATGCTTTCTTTCTATGATGCTGATGCAGAAGGGAGTATCGTGTGATTGAAAACGCCATAATGAAGCTCATTAAGCTCAAAATCAAAACTAAAACAATAGCAGTCATTTGATTCTGTTTCTGTGTTTGGAAATGCCATAATTAAGCTCATTGGAATGAAAATCAAAGCTTGATCAAAAGCGTGGGGTTCTTAAACTTAGTTTATAAACACTCTTGTGCAAAAGAGGAGGCAAATCCATGTTTTGGAAGCTGAATGCTCCACGTTAGTTATATGGTTTGTGACCTCAATAAGTGATGGAAGAGATGGACTTCGATTATCAGGAATCTCACCCCAATAAATTTATTTGGAGTTTTTCTACTTTTAAATAGGTTATATTCCACATGAATACCATGAGTTCAAGTTAGAAAGAAAACCACAGTTAACTTAACCAAATCAAGTTTACCTGAACTACATTAACATGATTCTTTTGAGCACATCTGGAATATGTTGTTAAGGATTATGGTTCTGCATTGATGTAATTTTGTAATTGCAGAGAAAATGGTGGAAAGGCACTCTGCTTTGTTTTAATCAACACCTGAAAAATCACAGAACACACATACAAACAATTATTTTAGCAGTAGTCTATTTATATGTTTTGGGATTTTCTAAAATTAATATATATATATATATATATGATAGCGAGAATGTGGAAATTAGTTTGTATCACAAAATGGAGATAAGTTTGGGTGGGCAGATGAGTTTGAATGATTTTTCAGTTATAATGGTTATTGGGATAAATTTATTTGGAGTTTTTCTGCTTCTAAATAGGTTATATTCCACATGAATACCATGAGTTCTGTGAAGTTAGAAAGAAAATTTACCTAAACTACATTAACATGATTCTTCTAAACACTTCTGAGCACATCTGGAATATGTTGTTAAGAATTATGGTTCTCCATCGATGTAATTTTGTAATTGCAGAGAAAATGGTGGAAAGGCAGTCTGCTTTGTTTTAATCAACACCTGAAAAATCACAGAACACACACACATTCTGAGATAGTGTAACGTTTACAGATTTAGATCCGGGAGAC
The DNA here is from genome assembly GCA_000404065.3 of Pinus taeda. Classification (NCBI taxonomy): domain Eukaryota; kingdom Viridiplantae; phylum Streptophyta; class Pinopsida; order Pinales; family Pinaceae; genus Pinus; species Pinus taeda. Next base: position 71,350 of record APFE031218694.1, read on the forward strand.
TTTTAATATTCTGTACGAAAAGTTAAAATGAATATTGTCATACAAAACTTGTATAGTCCTGTAAAAAAACAATTGGCTAAAACATTTCAGAGCAGTGGAGGGGTATAAGTTTAGGAAAAATATTTCAGAACAAAGAAGACCATTTCATAGAGATGGCAGAGTTTTAAAATATTCATATTATTATGAATAGAAATAAATTAATTGTTTAAACTTTATTGTTATTGGTCATATTTCAAAAAAGAAAAAAAACACAAACCTTACCACTATTTTAGAAATTTCAAGATATTCCCGAATCTACCGTCAAGATAAGTTCAGCAGCAATGGAGCCAACACTTTGCGCACTGTACTTAATTAGGGTTGAAAGCAAAGTCACCTGCCATGGCATCTCTCAGTTTTTTTTTGTGTCTCATACAAGCTGTAAAGGTTCTGGTGAAGATCTTTGAGTCTAGTCAAGCGTTAAGGTTTAGATCTTGTCAGCGGCAGCTTATTGTTTTATTTCCGTTCCTTGCAGGGCGATAGCCAATAACAAGAGGTTATAGCAGCCACTGCAACAACTCGTTTATATTCTCAATGCAAAATCTTGAATCAAGAAAGGAGTTTTCAGAAGAAATTAAGAAAAAACCCAACACCAGTGCCAGGTATGCAAATAGTGATTGAGAACTGCCAACGTGAAAGATCATCTACGCCCCCAAACCTATCATGCCTTCCATACCTACGCTCTGTTGCCGTTGTGTAGGATGGGGATCTTGTTTTTTCAATCTATTTGTCAGGGTGGTAGCCAATTGGCCGCAATAGTTAGGATCTAGTATAATGTATTATCTAACAATGGAAAAAAAGATGAATACCTTATGGATTCTTGACCTTTTTTGTAACTTGCTACTGTGTAGATATTGCTATAATGCTAGAGTGAAAAAGAAAACAATGAAACCAGCAGAAGTTTTAAGAATTTTAAGAGGCCAAACAAAATCCTGCTATTAGAACACAAGATTTTTCTTATTTTTCCCATGCTAAGTCTGCTTATATTAATAATAAATCTTATCAAGGCCATTGGAAAGGTCAACCCATACTCTATGCTGTTTGAAAGTGGCAATAAGCTGGTACATTCTCTATTTTTCTTCTACTTATATTAATAATAAATCTTATCAAGGCCATTGGAAAGGTCAACCCATGCTCTATGCTGTTTGAAAGTGGCAATAAGCTGGTACATTCTCTATTTTTCTTTTTGCTTCTATGGCCGAAAAGGAGCAGCCATGAAATGGTCACATTTTTTCTTGACATGTAATACTAATAATCCTTTAAAGAGAAATAAGAAGAGTGGTGTTATATGTTTAAAGGAAACCTTTGCAGCGGGAAAACCTCTCCAAAGTCTACAATCATGTTGGATTCTCACCATTGAAACATGTCCCGGTGCCCACATCGCACCATTAAATCTAGTTTATAACACTATCAAATATATTATTGTATTTCAAACAATTAATTGTGATGAAATACTAAGCATTTTAGTTATTAAAACTTGTGAATCATGATTTATTCAAAAATGGGTGTCATTGCTGCGATGATGCTGTACCAAAAAGTTATTACATTGACTTATACAAGGATATTTCTCCAATACTGTGTAACATAGCAAAGCCTAATTAGATTGCAGCATATTGATCTTTTCACTTTGACCAACCTGCAACCAAGACAGATCTCATATATACAGTTCCAAATTCAAGCAATGATTTACATCAATTAAGTCGGTCTGCTGCTCATCCCATGTGTCCATGCTCCAGTCCTCTGTATTGGCCTGCATTCCAGGATTTTAAAATAAAAGAATACATAGTCCCAATCCAAAGCCTTTAGCAAGTTTTCAGCAATTGGGAACAAAAATTATCTTTTAAATGCCAAATAAATACTGTAAACAGATTACAGGGCGCTTTTGCCAACGCTGAAACAAATCAGATCTGGTGGTGCTAGAAAGGAAGGGGTAGGTTTGGTATCCTAACCTATATTGGCATGGAACTGACCACCATGGAGGTTACATCAAAACCAAGAAACAATGGAGTAATTGATAGCTTGTCGTTAACCCAAAACCTTGGTCCTTCATTTAATGCAAAATCCAATTCTTTTTTAGTATCAAGTTGGACAACAAAAAATCTTTTAGAGCACAAGTAAATATCACAATTTGATGTCCAAGTGAATACCCACTAATGCAATGCTTCAATTTTTGGCCAAAATTTGTTGAATCTGCATATGATGGTTTTGGATTCTAATACAGTGAATAAATAAGAAACCTGTGAATAAATTTGTGTTTGTTATGTGGGTGACATAGCTTTCCCTTTGGCTACATTGGTCTTCCTTTTGGACAACATTGAAAGATGCAAAGGGGTCATTTGTTGCCCTGGCACCATTTTCTCCCCCCAAAGCTTTAGATTCAAGATTATTATTGAGTTTTTAACAATATTGAAGTATTTTAGATGTAGGGGGTCTTGCAAAACCTTCCTTGCAAATTGTAGAAACTGGAGTTAGGAGTTGCAACAAGAGTAAGTATTTAGTAAACACTAAGGCTAGGCATAACATCAAATTTATCTTTTGCAACTTTAATAAGGTGAAGAATTTTGAAGGGTTTAAAAATAGTTTTTATATTCTTTTTAGATGACCTTAGATATTTTGTTAATAATTCTTTGAATATAGGAAAGAGAGAGGAAGGTTAAAGGAAAGGAAGAGGCAATGGAATTTGTAGAATTAACTTTAATTTTTGGGGGGCATGATTGTGTGACTAAGCATGAAAGTATTTTTCAATGGGCATCGTCCACTCAGCCTTCATTCCTACTAAATTTTATCAAAATTCTACCGAAAGGATAGGTAGACTATGGCTTTGTCAATTTTTGCAGTAAATTTGATGGGTAAAGATGTTATCAAATTACCAACAAATGAGAACGTCTAGAAAGTGGAGAAAATTATCTTAATGGGTTTCTATAATAAGCTTGACATGGAGACAAACATTATTGAGGTGGCATAGGAAATGAGTTAAAGGCAACTAAGGGGCCAAACAATGAAGGTGTCATCAACAAACCGAAACCATCATTTGGGCTTTAGATGGAAGGCATTTAGGACTAGGCTTTCAAAATGCTCCATGAAGATGTTGGCAATGACCAAGGATAAAAAAGACCCCGTAATTGCACCTTCAATCTATTCATGGACGACTCCTTTAAAACTGAAGAATGTGGAAGAAAACCATACACTAGTAAGATTAATGCTTCAAAGTCTACCAATTTGAAAATAATGTCCAAAGCTTCCCAAACTGAAATTTCGATGAATAAAGAGAATATCAAAGCTAACCATAAAGTCATTTTCATCAAGCTTGAAGTGTTGAATTTTTTAAATAAAATCAATAGTCTTTGATAAAGGAGGAAGTTTTTCCAACAAAGAGTTGAAGTTTAACAAACAAGAAATAAAAGAGTATATAGATAGGAGCTTCTGTTGCACTAACTATGAGTCTAAAAGGGATGAACAACTATAGAAACTTACATGCTCACATTTGTATTCATTCAATGAAAATTCAAAGTTATTACCAATATTACCACACATTGCCTAACTATATTTTGTATAAAAAATCATGTATTGTTCATTAAATTTATCTCACATGCAAAAAAAATTATTATTCTCCAACTCAAATTCAAATTAATGAACTCATATTGAATTATTATTAAATAATCTTTAAAGGTAAAAAATCCCAAAATAAAAATAGAATACTTCATTTTAAAAAACAAAACAAAAAAGAGAACTATTTTCGCTTTTGAGTAGTTATTTTATCTCAGGGTAATCTAATAACCTTTTTTTTCAAGTGTGGCAGTCCATGGAACTATCTAAGCTTGATCAAGTTAATCAAAAATAGCTAGGCCTAACCCCAAAGGCTTCAAGGAGAATTGACCGTTTGAGGCACTTACTTGACCAATTGAACTAACTCTTAAGGCTAAGCAGTAATCTAATAACTAAATAAAATTAAAACTTGTATAATAATAATTAAAATTAAATTTTTTAATTTATCCAAAAAATTAAAAAATAAATAAATAAATAAACTATAGTTTTTTGCAACAACAATATAAATTTTATCCAAAATAAATTACAAATTTGTAACTCGGAAATCAAAATGAAATTTGCACCCTTGCCTTCAATGGCATTTTCTCATCTTTGAAAAAGCACTTGCAATTACCTTGGGGAGAAAACAAAATAACCCCCAAAAAAAACCTCCGAACCCACCTCAGGGAGCTTTCGATGTTAATATCTCCATGTGCAAAATAATCTGAATGCCTCCATGTGCAAAATAAGCTGAATGCATATATTTTTCAATGAAAAATCACACTTTGTTGAAGAATTTCAATATGCCACTGTTCTTGGTAGCCAAGTTCTTGCTAGTACTACTAACCCTGTTACCCTTAGTGCCAGTATTGGGCTTAGTGCTAGATGATGTTCGTTTACCATAAGTACCATGAGATGGTGATGAAGACTTAGGAGTTGCAGCGTTTTTGGTATCTACTCCATTCATGCATGGTTGGGTAGTAGGTGTACAAACTGTCCTCTGGATCACTTGCGTGCTGCTTGGACCATCCGATAAGGGATCTGGAGTAACAATGTCAGAGTGCAAAACAGCTTCTGAAGAAGCAAAGCTGTTGATTGTAGACAAAAGCTCTTGTTCATTCCATGGAGGAATGACAGCATGAGGCTTGTTTGAATCCTTTGTGGTCCTTGATTCTGATTTTTGAAAAATGCTTTTAAGGCTCACCTCGGCTGCAATTCTTTTACTACCTTCAGATTTCTTGGATAATTCAGACAAATGGGCATCAGCTGAATCAGTTTTAAAAGTTCCTAGAGGCGAGTGAGTGTCAAGACTGTCTGCAAGAGAAACAGATCGATCTTCTGATTTTATTTTCTTGAAGGGATTGTTAGCTGGGGTAGGAGGAAAAACTCTCTTTTGGCCTCTTACTTCCAGCGCAATCCCATTATTCTTCATTTGATTATCATCCATGTGAAGGGATGACCTTGTCAAAGATGAATGTTCAGCAATTGCTTTGAAGTGTGTCATTAAACCTCTATCAAGTTCACAAGCCTTTTGGCTTGGCAGAAAACATTCCGATTCTGCTACTCCCTCATTGACTTCTAACTTTATGTTGTTCCCTGTGCATCAAAAAATCAAACCATTGAAAAGTTTGGAACTTCATTTATATAATATTGATTCTGATAACCCGAGACAATTCTAATTAGATCTTGTGATCACAAATGTAACACCTAATAGCATTTCCATCCTTTTCAGCTTCCATAACAAAAATAAGTAACCAATGGAAGTTTTCACGCAAATTGGTTCATAGATTGCAATGTAAACAAATACATCAACTGAAAATGAGTTGTTAGTGACCATTCATCCATGATAAGTGGACTGTACGGCTGCGGCAAACCACAAGCGTAAATTAGGCTAATAATCATCCATGTCAGAACCACCGACCAACTAGATTTTCACTGCAGTAATTACCTCCTTCCCCTGTAAGCCACCTAGGTTTTCAGGCGGTTTCTCAAGAAACAAGAAACAATGGGCCCATCCAAAATGAAACGGGCCTGCCCAAAATGGCGATTTCTGTTTGGGACCCATTTCTGGGCCATTTTTACTCCTGGACTAATATATCAGTTTTTTCAAAGAAATGTAAAAACTCTGGAAGCTGCTTTTTAACTTGCCTTCCTTCCTGTGTGCTGTATATGTCACTTCTTGCAAAGGCTCCTCTCCAATCTGTACACAAAACTCGTCCTGGAAATCAGGAAGAAAAAAAAAACAACATAAGTTTTTGGTGTAAAAATTTTGAAAATAACCCCTTGATAGAATGCAAAAGATGAACCTATGGCATACAGAATGCATCAATAAACGCTACATGTGCAATTTAGCCTCATTAAGTTTTAGATTCCAATCATTAAGGTTTAGATTCAACTTTTATGGGAGGGGTTATCTGTGCAATTTAGTTTTATTCAAGTTTTATATAAATTTCATGGAAGAGGTTGATAGTGGGAGCCAATTGTGAAAAATAAAAACTGTCCTAACATGTATTTAGGATCGAGATCAAACTTTAGACAATCTTAATAACCATCGAAGATCAAACTTCAGGCAATCTTAATAATATCTCACCATTACACAAATCATATATATATATAAGCTACCCAACCTAAACTCAAGGAAAAACTACGTATCATCATAATGTGAAAAAGGGCCAAAAATGTCAACTTCTCAACAAGAAATCGCACGATAATATATCTACAGATAAAGGCATTCTAAAATGGGGTTAGCTGCACAAAATCATCGAACCACTTACTCGAGTTTTCTCAGATAACAAGACAAATGGACTGCTGTCTTTTTTGGCCTTTGATTCTCTTGATTGAATTTCTAACAGCACTGTCTCATTTGTATATACTACTCGATGTTCCAGCAATGAAGGGATTTGTGGAAATTCATCAAAAGCTTCCATTGTTATTGGATCCAATCGTCCTTCAGCAATGGCAATCACCATTGACGGTGGCAATTCTCTGAATATCTGTTATGGCAAATTTTGATCATCCTCTGCAATTGTGAAAAAATTCTACAGGCTACCAGTAATTTAGGACATCCAACATTTATGTGATGTGGATGAAAAGATTTATACATCATCAGAAAAGCAGCTAAGAAGTATCGGAACCAAGCTAAGGGTACGGACCAAGGAAATCAAGATTGCCGTCAAATGCCTGAGAGAATCCTTCTGGTAATGGCTTCAAAAATGAGAGGCATTTCATATCAGCATTATACCTGTCACACAGAGACATAGCTTTCATATTATGACACATTTATTTGTGCACCGTAGAAAAGAAAGTTTACTTGAAATGGGGACTGATGTACCGATAGAAACTTACACTCGAGCATGATGGAAAACCGCATTTGCTTCTTTGAAAGAATTAACATAACCTTCAGGTATATGACGGTTCTTATCTAGTTGTAACACAGAAAGAACCTGCACAAACCAATCCCTAGATAAGATTGATTTCCCCTATTATCATGTGTCTTGCATTTTCCTTTCAAATCCGGAAGAAGTGCAAACAGCCATAACGCTCCACGGCCGTAACGCTCCACCTTCACCTCGATCTCTGACATGTTTCTGCAGTTGCCGAAGATGAGAGATATTTGATCCAACGGTAGCAATTATTCGAATCGTCTAACATCAAATCAGACGGACGATAACGATGACAGCACAGACCACAGGAAAGTTTATCTCAGAGGGAACGCCTTACGGCGTAAAAATAAGTGAGCTTCTCAATATTAGGGTCATTGCACAACATACAAAGGTTGATACATTATTTGATAGTGGATTTCAAGTCAATCTTATCTCTGAAGCAATTATGAAGAAAATTAATTTAGAGACTACAACTCCTACAAAACCTTACCCTTTGGGTTGGGTATGTGATGATGGAAAATTGAAAGTGACAAGAAAATGTAAACTCAAATCTACCATCATTGCTAATTTTATAAATGAGGTAGAGCTTGATGTTACCCCACTTGATATTTGTGGGATTGTCTTAGGGAGTCCATATTTATATGACCAAAAATCCATATTCTATTGTTATGAGAACAAATATCATCTTTTCAAAGATGGATTTGAGTATATTGTTAGAGCACATCGCAAGAATATTAACTTATCTCTTGTTAGTGTTGGTCAAATGAAAAGGCTTGTGAATATTAGTAAGAATTTTGTGTTATTGATGATTAAAGCTAAAGATACCACTGAATCTAAAGCTTTCTTAGGATGTCATTCTAAACTAAAGCATGAATTGGGTTAAGTTTTTAACACTTATGAAAAGATGTTTCAAGAACTTGAAGGGTTACCTCCAAAAATAGGTATCCAACATGAGATTCAATTGCAACAAGATGCACCACTTCCAAATATTGGCATGTATGGAATGTCAGTTTTGGAGAATGTAGAAATTAAGAAACAAATTCAAGAGTTACTTGACAAAGGGGTCATCATACCTAGTGCATCTCCTTGTGGGTCTCCTATTGTTTTGGTTCCAAAGAAATATTGTACATGGCTCACGTGTGTAGATTTTCGAGCTTCGAACAAGATAATGGTAAAGAATCCCTATCCTCTTCCTTGCATTGATGATTTTCTAGATCAACCAAAGGATCTTGTTTATTTGACTAAGTTAAATTTGAGAAGTGGTTATCATCAGATAAGGATTTTTGAAGATGATATTTAGAAAAATTATTTCAAGGAAAAACAAGGTCTATTTGAATAGTTAGTTATGTCGTTTGGACTTTGCAATGCACCTGCCACATTCATGAGATTTATTAATGATGTCATTATTAGGAGAATTTTGAGGTGTAAAATGGGCCTCCTAAGAACAATGTACAACCAAAATAAACTCTATAAGAATCAATAGGATTCAAGATGATGATGTCAACCATGAGGGAAAATTCACCATTTTTAGAGTAAAAAAGTAAAAAGATTAAAAAATAATAAAATAATAAAACTACTTTTTCAACTCGTATTTTAAACTTATCTCCCTAAGGTTTTACTCAAGTTTCGAGTTGGAGTACTCGTTGGATGCAAAATTTAATTCCTTATCGAGGGAGTACCCATGTTGCATACTTTTGATGGACCCTGCTACATGAAAAATGAGAAATACATGAAAAAACGTGATTGCAATCATGTTTTTCATGTATTTCTCATTTTTTTTTAGAAGGGTCCATCGAAAATATGCAACATGGGTACTCCTTAGATAAGGAATCAAATTCTGCATACAACGAACATTATCGCTCAAAATTTGAGTAAACCCATTGGGAGATAAGTTGAAAATACTAGTTGAGAAAATATTTTTTTTATTTTTTCCCTCTAAAATTTGATGATGTATTTAATCTTATTTTATTGTTTCCACTATTATTTTACAATTTCCTTAAGAGACCCATTTTAGACCTCAAAATGTACAACCAAAATAAGCTTTATAAGAACCAATAAGATTCAAGATGATTATGTCAACAATGGAGGATGATTCACCATTTTTTGAGTAAAAAAGTAAAAGGATTAAAAAATAATAAAAAAAAAGTTGTTTTTTTTTCAACTCGTATTTTAAAGTTATCTCCCTGTGGTTTTACTCAAATTCTAAGCGGGAGTACTCGTTGGATGAAAAATTTAATTCCTCATCCAAAGAGTACCCATGTTGCATACTTTCTATGTACCCTACTACATGAAAAATGAGAAATACATGAAAAAACATGATTACAATCACATTTTTCATGTATTTTTCATTTATCGTGTAATAGGGTCCATCAAAAGTATGGAACATGGGTACTCCTTGGATGAGGAATCAAACTCTACATCCAACGAGTGTTTCTACTTGAAATTTGAGTAAACCCATAGGGAGATAAGTTGAAAATACGAGTTGAAAAATAGTTCTTTCTTTTTTCCCTCTAAAATTTGATGATGTAATCAAATCCTATTTTATTGTTTCCACTATTATTTTATAATTTCCTTAGGAGGTCCATTTTAGACCTCAAAATTTCCCTAATGTGCCTTGAGAAAGGAAAATTTGTATTTGAATATGTCTAAATGTGAATTTACGAAAACCTCTTTAATTTATTTGGGTGATATTGTAGGAGGTGGTGAGTTGAAGATTGATACCTCCAAAGTTGATGTTAATATGAATTGGCCTAAACCCAAAAATGTAATAAAAGTTAGGAGCTTTTTGGGGGCAACCCAATATTGGATAAAATTTATCATAAACTTCTCATTCATTGCAACACCATTACATGCTTTGATAAGTGTGAAGTAGGTCTTTCAGTGGGGAGGCAAACAAAAAAAATGCTTTGACACTTTGAAAGAGAAAATCAATACAACACGAGTTATAAATTTTCCATATCTTAAAAATCCTTTTGAAATTCAAACCAATGTAAGCGAATATGCTATGGGAGCAGCTTTGATGCAACATGGTAAGCCAATATGTTATAATTCTGAAACCTTTTCCAATGCAGTAAATAACTATCGAACTTATGATAAAGAACTATATGATTTGGTACAAAGCGTGAAGAAATGGAAGCATTATTTGATGGATAAATAAAACGATTATTCATACTAACCATCAACCTTTGCAATATTTACAATTGCAAACTGAGCTACAACAAGCTAAACATTTCAGGTGGATGGGATTCGTGCAACAATTTCATTTGGTAACCAGGTATAAGAAATATATATGAAACAAAGTTGCAAATATGTTATCAAGACCTATTGTTAATGCATTCGTTATTATTAAGGATAAATCAATCATGCATGAAAGTTATATTGAACAATATGCTCAAGATGACGATTTTAAAGATGTTTATGCAAATTTGAGTCAAGGCGACCATGTCTAAGAGTTAAATGATCATGTTCATAAAAGGTTGTTATATCATCTTGGAAAGTTATGTGTTCCACAGGGTGAAAAGGGCAATGTCATAAGGGAAGCCCATACTTCTCTTATTGTTGGTCACTCTGGTGTAGGCAAAACAATTACTCAATTACAGAGGTATTGTTATTGGCCTCACATGAATGAAACTATATCAAGATATGTAAAAGGATTTTCTATGTGCATTACTAGAAAGCCAATAAACAAGAAATTAGGTTTGTACACTCCACTTCCTATCCCTTCTTGTCCTTGGGAAAGTATTTCTATGGATTTGGTTGCGGGACTACCAATGTCTAAGAAAGGTCATGATTATTATTGATCCGGATTTAAACAGGAACGCAACAAATTACAGAGATAACCATATACAAAAATATGCAGTGGAAATAATACTTCATTTCATTAATGGAAACTAATAAAATATGCTTACAATCAGAAATGGAAATAAACTAGCTAGGGCGATGGTAGCTTATCTCTGAGAAGAGATGTGATGGCTACATGCCTCTGAACTGTGTTACAATGAGGCTCGAAGCCTATTTATTGTTTGAGACACAATGAAAAACCCTTCACATTCCAAAACCTAACCCTAGGAGATGAAACGTCAAACTG